>JAKTSO010000082.1:0-49507 GCA_030580275.1 Groenewaldozyma sp. yHMH443
GCCGGTGGGTCCAAATCCCTTTGAGCCTCTTCTCTTGCGTCTTGTGCCTGTGTCTGTCCGTCCGACCATATGTAAGAAGGATTGTCTTGATATACTGTAGGCTGCTAAATGTTAGTGCTGTTTCGCAGATGACTTAAGATGACAAGAAACTTACCTTTTGGCTCTTGTGTTTGCTGATTTCCTCTGCTTCAAATTGCCCGCTGTTTGCGGTGCTAACCTGTTGAAGGAGCTGACTATTGTGCTGGCCCTGGTACTGAGCATACGTAGCCCTCATAAGGCTGGAACCGATCCTTACGTCCTGTGCAGCCGCACTTTCGGCATGGTAATTATCACCATAGGGTAAATTTGTCTCCCTCTGGACGCTTGGAGACTCGAAGCGACGCTTCCTTCGAAAGTGAAGGGACCAAGAAGAGTCGAGAGTGCTAAAAGAGGTACCATAGCTAGGAGAAGGGCTGTCACACACTTTAGAAGATGCCTTAAGCTGAGCCTTGTTCTGCTTGTTGGCGTCGCTTCTTTGCTGATCAGCCTTTCTCTCCTCCTCGGCCTCCTGTGCTGCTCTGACCTTTTCCAGTTCAGCAGCTGCTTGCCTGGCTTGCTGCTCTGCAGCTTCCTGTGCTGCTCTCTCGGCATCCCGTTTCTGCTGCTCGGCGGCCCTCTTCTGCTCGGCGGCCACTTTTTGTGCTGCTCTCTGGGCATCGCGCTTTTGCTGCTCGGCGGCCCTCTTCTGCTGGTCGGCAACCTTTTGTGCTGCTTTTTCGGCATCCCGCTTTTTCTTCTCGGCAGCCAATCTCTCTGCTTCCCTCCTTTTCTGCTCAGACGCCTTCTGTGCTGCTTTCACTGCATCCGTCTTCCTCTGCTCGGCATCTGCTTTCTCCTTTTCTGCCCTCCTAAGGGCAGTTAGTTGCTCTCGCTGCTGCTTTTGCGAGAGTCTGCTTTCCTTCTCAGCGGCCTCGCCTTTCTGTTGCCTCCGCTGGCTGTTCATGAATCTAGCGTCCTTTCTGTGGCTCTCCTCCTCTCTAGTAACCTTCTTGTGTTGCTCAAGCTGTTCTCTAAGTTGCTTTGCCCTGGCAAGCTTTTCGGTGACAGACAACTTAGGCATCGCCTTACCCTTAAGTGACTCTGCTGCGGCTGCCTTCCCGTTGGCTCTTGGTTCACGCTTCTTAGGTTTGTCCTGCTGCTGCTGCTGCTGCTGCTGCTGCTTTGACGCTTTCATAGCAGCTGATTCAGTCCGTAGTGGCTTCCATACCCCTGCTGGTGGTTTCTTCTGGTTGCCATTTCCGGGTTGCTGAACAAGCTCTGGGAATAGCGCCTGCAAAATATGGTAAGAAATACAGTCAAGCAAATTAAATTCCAAATCTTCCATGTCCATTTCTTCATATTCTCTCATCTTCAAGATCCTATGAATTTTGTGTCCAGTAGCCACGAGGTGACTCGCAACGCGCTTCCCCAGAATATCCTCCTGCAATGGGCCGTCCTTGACCCATCGAGACGCATGAAGTCTGATGGTGTTGCGGAACTCGGTACTGGTCATAATTTCCAGAGCACTATTCGATTGAATACGCTTGGAAACAGCGAGTATAATAGTGCCAATACTGGTAAAGGCATTCTGAATATACCCAGCGTAGTCAAAGCTCTTCTTGTCAAGCCCCTTCACCTCGTTTGAAACAATAATGTGGTCCAAATTGAGCTTGAAAAAGACCTTGTCATTTCGCCGCCAGATACGGAAATCCTCACCACGGGGTCCCATTGGTTCAAAAGAAACCATCCCCGCGGAGCGAAGTCGTTGAGCGCGAAACATTTTTCACTGTAGCGCCTAACCTTCGTCTAACTAACTTAGTTGAAACCGTATCAAAAGAAAGCCCTCTGCTTTCAAACTGCTGCGGTAGTCTAGCGCGACAAAAAGATGCACTTGTGAAAGTAGAGAAGTTGAAAAGAAAATGGAAATAGGTTTTGAAAAAAAAGGAGAATGAAAAAAGATTTAACGCTCAAGTGATAAAATAGAGTCCGGGGAACGATAAAGTACGTTGGTCTCCGATCAGCGTGAATAATTCCATTTTAGGAGAAGTTATGTGATGAACGATGAAGGACAATTCATTTGACCTCCATCAATTAAATTTGCATGTGAAAATCCATCAGCCGCACGGTGCCTGGTGCCTTAACAATTAATTCACACTTCGCAGCGGAGAGTAGTCACGTGCCTAGCAGTCATGTGCTCAATGTCCCAAGAGTGGGTACTAACGTTTACCTGGTAATTAAAAGATCAAGAGAATTTACAAATAGCCTGCAGCGCTGCGAAAGAAGCTATCATGCAGAGAGCCGTTGGGTGCCAACATGCAGGGATTCATCAAAAGCTGCTGGGGATTGTGACATGAAAACTGAGGCTCGCCGTTGCTTCAGGTTTGTCAAGCTGAGCTTGGAGCAGCAATATTTCTACGAGGCTCTGAGCTCAAGCCGGTCATTATTGAGCAAATGGTAGTGACCTGATGATAAAGTCTACAAAAAGCAGCGACAAGTGCTCCAAGCCAGGTGGATTAGTATCAAAATATCAACTGTCAAATTTAGCAGAATCATCATAATTTTAATGCCCATGATTGTACCCAAAACAATTCAAAACCCATCTAAAAGCGAAGCCAAAAAAAAAAACTACAACACCTTCTGTTCGCGTATGGTCTCCCACTACACTACTGGATAAGGCTCTTAGGTGTTTAAATATGATTGATCGGACGGGAAATCTTGCTTTCACCTAGATATGGCCGTAGCTGTCGAAAAGGTGGGGAACTTCTTACTTGGACAGATGGTGTTGCCCACGTGAGCAGTTGAGATCAAAATTTTAAAAAAAACTTGACGATCATCGATCAAGGCGATCATTAGTCCCCGACTATACTATAGTTAGTGTAATTGCATGCGGCAACCGAGTTTTCCCGCATGGCCGCGGTGTCCATCAAATTAAGTGAAAAGATGCGGAAGGCACAACATACGAAACATAAGCCTCAAAAGTGACACTGTGAATGGAGAGAATTCATATTTCCCCGTATCCCGTGGGCCGAGGCTGCCCAATACGACAAAACATAGGCTAAAATCTGTATTATTTACCACCACTGAGCTGACGAGGCTCCAGGCTGCTAATTGCAACCCGGAACCACAAAACCACGTTTCTTGCCGACCGATGTTACATCTAGAACAAATATCAATTCAACATCAGGCCATACTTGATTTCAAGAGTTCTTGGCGAACAACATCCTCTGAAAATCCTGCAACGGCAAGTCTGAGGTCCCGGTGGCACGTGGGTAGTAGCAGCTTTCAAAAAAATTGTGGGCACAGAGAGGAGATGGCCGAGGGCGAAAATCAGCGCTGTGCCCCCCATATATTGCCATCGGCGAAATGAGTGCGTGGTAGTCACATGGCCCCAGACCGAGCCCCAGATACCGGTAATCGATCGATTTCTTGGCAGTAGTACCACTGTTCTACTCCATGCCCACCCGTTTTTGTCACAGCACTTTGGCCGAGGAAGTGCGCACGGCTGAGATCTCTATGGAATAAACCGCGATCGAGTTTAACTAGCACTTCACTTGCACAGCCTTCTTCACTGTGGCCTCCAATGGAACAAATGCTCCCATGCATGGAAGGCATTTAGCGCAATGATCGTCAATGCGTAACAATGCCGACACGTCGAGCGGGTTTGTCTCACCCACCCCGCCGACTATAGTTGGTGCTCCGTCCGATTTACCCCGCCTTAAGCCCGTCCAATCAAAGCTATGATATCTCGCGCTTTGTAATCGAGAGTCTCGATCTCACATACTCTACGTAGCGACATGATTCACGATGCCCTTGCCTTTGCCTTGCAAATCGACTCGCGTCAACCTGAGGACATTGTGCCGATCTCCGCGGTGGATCTTTGCTTTTCTCAAGAAAAAAGTGGCCTGACTCTTTCCTTCTTTTGCCAAGCTGGCTATAGTGCTCTTTACGTCAACTGCATTTATGGGATTTTGGAGTACTACTTCCATGATAGCATCTCGGAAGTCTTGGAACGGAAATCAGAGAGAATGGTTCTCAGCTCTCACTTTGGGCACCATTGACTAACCCAAGAGGGAATTGTCCCAGATTTAGCCAAGAAAACCGTTGAAAGCCGTTAAAAATGAGGGGGAGAGCACAGGGCTGAGTGGATCCGGCACGAACCTTAATTTTGACACAGTATATTGCCTAATCAGGTAAACTTATTGGGCACGCCTTGGCAGCCTTCTACTACTTGTTATAGCCGTTGTTCTGCCAAGATGGGATTGTCTACCCCCCACGCCTTGATAGAGAGATACCAACATTTGCAGCCTTGACCATTATAGGCCCAGGTGAAAAGTAGCAGGCTGAAATGGCTGAGTAGAAATTCTACTAAACGAGTGTCTACTTTAGCTATTGAGGGAAGGTTTTTTTTCACAGACTGTTAACATCCGGCTTTTCGGGAAAATGACAGAGCTCATATTGGTGGGAGCAACCAAGAGAGGAAGATCGTTGATACTCATACCCGAATACGCGAGATCGGGGCTAGAACGCGGCATTTAAGAGTAGCTTAGTGAGCACGTCAAGAAAAAGATCCCGACAACGGAGTTACCCCACTACCAATCAGTCATCAGGTAAAGAGATTATAATAAGTTACTGCCAAGGCTTTGAGCCCCTCAAGCAGCTCAAACATAAGGGAATACCACAGACCTAAGGGCCGGGCTAAAAACAACTGCCGATACCGTGTCCCTCTGGCGCAATCTGCGCCTTCTGGAATACGGCAAACTTTACTCTCTTATTGCGGCCGGAACGAGACAAAATACTCTTGTCAACCTCGCCAGCTTGCCCGAGCGGGGAGCTCGGACCTTATTGCTAGCACGCCTTTACACCACATAGTGGAAATAGTTGTGGCTCTTTGCCAGTATAAGCTTTCTTATAACATTGGGTTTCAGAATGGCAGGTATCTGCCTTGCTCTGAGCGTCGTAAAAAAGATATATATTGCCAAATGCCCACAATCTCGAGCCAAATAAGTCATAAGTCGCTTGCTCGCCTATGCTCCAACTACGATACTGTAAGAGTTTTTAAGCATATTGCCCTTTGAAACAGTAAGTACAGATCTAAATGGCCGTCGGGGCGCCGAAGTGGCACGGTGCCTGGTGCGGGAGCCGATGTAGCCTCAGGCAGATTTACCGTGCAGATCTCGACGCTTTGCCGCGATCGGCATAAATGATCGCTCGGAAATCACCGGTCACTCCGATCTTCCGCTTCGCTCTGTCACAACGTCACTTCCCCCCAGCCGCATAATAACCCTTACATGAGGCGAACGCACAAATTTTTTAATAATGCGGGGAGGTCGATGGGCAAAATGTCGGCGAGAATGGACAAAAAAAAACACGCCATTTGACAGATGGGAGCACGTCGCTGAGTGCTCTGTCTCTTCAAGGTCACAAGACTCGGCAGGCTTAGTGCCAAGAACGTATATTTTACATCTGCTTGCGGTTATCGCATGGCCTTGCCCCCTCCTCACTGTCATTTGAAACCTTATTTTTGGAAACTTAGTATCGACTCTGGCTTGGTTAGGCTTTCTCTTCTTGGAGCCAGATAGAGTTTGAGATCTTATTGCAGTAAGGTTAGCGAAGTATTTACGAGCACTCAAAAACCGTAAGCGGCTTTATCAGGTAGGACTAAAAGCGCTGAGTGTAGTACGACCATCCTTCTTGTTTTTCCAAAGAATAAGGGCGGATTGAAAATAGATTAGATCCCATCGCGTATAGATCAATCCGAATTGGTGTTTTGCTAGATTTTTTTTCTCGGTTCTTTTCCCCGATTGAATTTGTTTTTTAGCTTAGCTTGGCGCAGCATTTCTTTTTTCTTGGCTAAATATTTTCTTTTCCCACCCACAACCGATGAGAGATTTTCCGGTCTACTTCCCCCTCAGTTGCAGTGCCCTGGGCTGCCCCTCATCTCTACCATTGGCATTCAGCTGAACAATGAGACGAAGATGGCCCTAAGACCATGTTTTATGGTTCCCGCCTCCAAGGCAGATGGGTATATAAACCTCCGGATCTCCCTCCTGTCCCTTGCACATCATTCTCGGAAAAGCTCTATCTCTAGATTCTGTATTCATTTTCATTATACAGTGGTCTTCTTTCATGATAACGCACCTCTTGACTACTTTCACCATTACTACTACTCCTTCACCACCTTGTTTCTTTGAATAAGTCATGAGCTGTACAACTACTCTTGCGCCGCCAATGAAAAAGAACCAACGACTACGCACAGGATGTTGGACTTGCAGACGTAGGGGGTACAAGTGCGATGAAGGTCGTCCCTCGTGCCACAATTGCAGCAGACTTAACATTGCCTGTGAAGGCTATGGCATAAGGCTCAAGTGGCCTGGAGACCCTCGCGGCTCCAGACGGAAGAGCAAGTTCGACGCCGACGACTCTTCGATCTTCAACGCAACCCCTCGGATCAGACTTGAGGAGGTCCCCAACGATGACATTGTCTCTGGCGTTGAACCAGAGCTTCAAAAGGCATTCCAGTTGACACCCATCACCAAGCCAGTGAGCCCGAGCTTAAACACAGATATCAGTGCTCTCAGCCATCACCATGTGGACGAGATCCCATCTTTCCAACTTGAAGAGTGCGCCTCGCCCAAGTCAAGAGCATCCTACTTGCTCTCCAACACAAGCTCTGATTATTCTTTGCAGGCAGGAAATAATAATTCCAGCCGACGCGGGGGATCAAGCCCCTTTTCCCTGGACAGGTTTAGGTTTGTTTACAACGATCTTTCAGCACCGAACACTCTTAGCCTGCCAGAGTCAGAGTCATCAGACTCAGACTACTCGCTGACTTCTGAGCAGAACTCTCAGCTACTCGAGCAGCAACGTATTCTTCTGAGCAACTTCAGTGACTTGTTCCCAGTTGATACGTTCGCTGTCAACCCTCACACTGACCAGGGCAGTTCATCCTCCAGACGAGGGTCAGTTGCAGCAGCCATTTTGGGCTACTCCGCATCACACTTGGCGTCTTCGAGTCACGGCAGCGGCGGCAGCGGCAGCAGCGCCGGCAGCGGAAGCAGCTTTGATAAGTCTCCAGAGGAGTATCTCTCACTGGCGCACGAGTACAATGCTGACGCATCTCTACAGCTTGATGAAGAGATGAAGCGATCAAACTCATTTGATGAGGACTGCCTCAACACGGTACTTTTACTAGCGGGCTCTAGTGCTAACCAGCTTGATTTTGGCGGATGGAAGGCAAATGTGAAGCATGCAGCTTCCAAGTTTAAGCAGCACCTGCTACCACTATACAACAACTTCGAGCAGCCATTGACACTGAAATCAAAGTCTTTAATGGAACAGCTAGAGTACCAGGACGTTATGGCATCGGTCTTGTCTGAGGATCCACCAATGCTGTCGGAAGTCTTTGGGGCTATCAAGTCTGAAGAGAACCTTTATGTCTTCGGATACAATGACGGCACATTTGCCACTTGCATATCAGCCATTTACAGGATGGTTGGCACCATCGAGGTCCTTCATTTGCAGGTCCGAAACTCGACTCTGTATGGCCATGACTTTGAGGGTCCCTTCTCAGTACCAGATGAGACTTATTGGCCACAAGAGCTCCTTACCAAAAGGCACCAGCTGCACGAGATGTTGACATCCTTCAACATTGACCCCCTCTTGATGACCCCACAAATGTACACTCTCACGCTGCTGCTCAAACAGGCTGCTTTGCTGTACTACTACCTCAAACTGGACTCGCTTCAAGTCGACCTCGAAGTCTCTCCAGTCATTGAAGAACTCCTCAAGAGCTGCTATGAGCTTCTGGGAGAGATCTCTGCGGATCATGGACTCAACGCACTGCTGCCCTGGCCCGTTTTTGTGATGGGGGTTTTGACATTCCACAGAGATCAGCAACTTCTGCTGGCCCAGAGACTTGATAACATTGTGAGATCTGTCAAAAAAGCAACCGTGTCCACGGTCCAATCATTCCTGTCAGTTTACTGGAGCAACCGTCACAGCTATGAGCTGTCAGCTTCAATGAGAAATAGAGAGGTGCTCAACGTCATCATATACCAAGCTCCTCCTGTTATATTTATTTAGATCTTGTATCTTTGCTAGTAATTTTTCAACAATAAGTACCACCAGGTTTCAGTTATTCAGGTTCAGCTAGTAGACCCTACTGGCAGGTGAGTCCCGTTCCGTGAAGCTACCTGCCATCAACCCATTGAACACTCGCGGAGCAGCCCCTTTACACGTAACAGGTTCACTTTAGACACTCAGGTACGAGCACGCATGGACCTTAGGTCACGTGACTTACGCAGCGGGCTAACATGCTAACATATATATAAAACTGGCTGTAGGATCACCGCAGATCCATCGCTACCCGTAACGGCCGTGACAGCCAGGGCAGACCACAGCTAATCTTTGTTGACAAACGCGAATTGAACAATGAAACCAGACGAGCTGACGCGAGTTGTAGCCAGGTACCTAGAAGACAAAGGCCTAAGGAATGTGAGTAGTGCCCTGTCTCAAATCTTGAACCAGATGGATGTACTAACAGCCCAAGGCGCTGTCCGGTCTGTACAAAGACTTCGAGATAGATTCATTGAGTCTGGACAAAGAGCCGCTACTTGAAGACCTGGTGGTGCTTTCCAAGGGCCATCAATTTATTGAGGCGGAGTCTGGAAGTGACGCTGACGTGCCGGAGCACTTGAAATTTCGCAATATACCTGACAAAGCAAGAGTTCTTATCGGAGAGCTGACATCTGGTGGGTTTGTTGTAAACCTATGCATTGCTGGAGGCACCATACTTGCTAGCACCGCTGACAAGCATATAAGACAATATGATATGGAGGGGAACTTAGTTGCTCTGTTTGAGAGTCCGCATGGCAAATCAGTTGGGCGCAGCCTCATTGCGGTACGTGAAGACCGCGTGCTGAGCGGTGGTATGGACGGATCTTTGACTATTCTGAATCTTGTCGCTGGGCAGATAGAGCCCACAGGCATTCGTGACCATACCAGATTCATTGTTAGTATGGACTGTTTCGAGAGCTATATTGTCACAGCTGGCTATGACAAAATGGTGTTCATTTACAAATATACCGACGGACAGATCACGAAGATCACCAGCTTTCAGACGACCACAATACCCACGAGCGTGGCAATTGTGCGCTACCAGGAAGGGTTGTCAATCTTGTGCTGCAGACAGGACTCCACTCATATCTATTACCGTGATATATCTAATGGCCAAGAGATCAAAAAAACCAACTTACATGACTCGGAGTACTCACTTTATACATTCACTCCAATGTGCATCGCCATGGACTCGGAGCGGAAGCGGTATGCGGTGGCTACAAACCATGTTCCATACATGCGGATAATAAGCGGCAAAAGTGAGGCTGATGGTCCTGATAAAAACATACCGACCACAGCTCCACAAGATAAGTATACATCTCCGGAGATTGTCTGGGATTTGAGCAATACGGTAAGCTCGAGAACCTAGTGGGAAAGTTTTGCCGAAGCTAACTAGATTTAGGCTATATGGAGTACAGGGGATGACGGACGCGTAAGAGGTGTGGAGCTTGCTAGTGGGAGAACCCTTTATGACGAAAAAATCCACATTGACCGGGTAGGTTTACACTTGTATGATGAAACAAAGAAATATACATGCTAACTTGATGAAAGATAAGGAGCATTGCTGTAGGAAGGATCGGCAACGGAGAAGTGACAGCCTCTGGAGGAGCTGACAAGCAGATCAAACTTTTAGAATGCTCAAAGAACGACGCTGTTTCAGAATCAATCTAAACAGGAGCCTTATCAGAAGTTCAACTTGATCCTTGAACATAAAAAGTAAACCCTGAACAAGCACTCCCTTGGTGAGTTGTGGGCCCAGCCCCTTGAAGAGGCCCTTGAAGCCTTCGTGCAAGTACAAATAAACCAGGGCCTCGGTGAAGGTATTGTACTGTTGCTTTTGCTTGGAAGCCGACTGCAGCATGACCTTGGCAACAATCATTGGCTGCGTAGCAACAGTGGCCATAGCCTTGGATATTGCTCCCAGCATGAAGTTCTGTGAGGCGTTCAAGTTCTGACTACCGGCAAAAAGAGCGGTTCTTAGTCGTTCGAACATGCCGTAAGTGATGGAGGGGTTCACGACTAACACAAGAGAAGCCTTCAGACCGCGCCAAAGGCCACTGGGCCCATCTTCCTCTAGGACTTGCTTGGTGGTATCAACCAGCCCTGGCAACTTTCCGTCTGGAGAATCGGCAGTCTGCTGTTTAGTGGTGACTACACTGACAGGGATTGTGAACACTTGAGCAACAGCACCGGCAAGTGCGCCCAGCGCAAGCTCCGTTGCGGTTGAGATACCTGTCCTGCCAGCTTTAGCAACATAAAGACCCCGGATCACACCGTACCAGTAGAAATATGCAAAATTCGTAGATGCAGTTCCGAGAAGTGCTCCTGCTAGTCCCGTATACAACCCTCTAATACCGTGCTTGGCCGAGATTTTCTTTAGTGCGTCAATGGTGCCATTATAATGCCTTCAAAAGTTAGTATAAACAGTGAAGTTCCTTGTAAAATTGTAGTGGCTTACTCTTTTTCTGGTTCGGCGACTGTCTGGACTTGTAACTTTGTCTTGACACTGAGAAATATTGGTTAGTTGAAACACGCTCTTTCCCCGCATTTTGCATTCGATATACACCGCAGGGGTGAATTACTTACATATCCAATGGGTACACGGCGGTGTTAGCCAACACTGCGGCAAATGCCCCTGCCAGAGCTTTACCCCAGGGTGAAAGCACCGGCAATTCTTTTGATGAGACAACCATTGAGTCAAATCTGAAAAATCAAGGCTCCTTTGAAAACAGAGAGAATAAATAATGACAGTGGGGTTGCTGAGCCAACTTGAAGAACCAACGGATTGCAACACGTCTAAACCAAGACGTCCTAGAGGTCTTGAGCTAGAGTAAGAAAGTACTACTCTAATGAAGCGGATGCTGAACTTCAGGGGCTACGCGACAGAGGGCCTGCCCTATATAAATAGCATGCGCCAGCTATCAAGAGTTTGCCCTTTGACATCGCTTTGTTGGCCGAAATCCCGTGCCGACCCTAGGCCGAGCATAATTATGGACTCGAGGCCGGTTGAGCCGATAACGTTAATAACGCGGCGATCCATTTAGCTCAAGTTTGGCCGAGGGCCGAGACACTGAAACTCGCGACAACTTGTTCGACAGGATCGAGATCAAATAATCCACGTGACTAAGTAACGCTAGGGCTTAGCCCTAGACGACTAGCCCTAAAAGATATCTCGATGGTACAGTAGGAAACGAGACCAACTCAAAAGTTTCAGGCTTCAATCGAGGATACACTCATATCTACAATTGTCACCGTCATTGTCAAACTTCTCAACTACCATCCGATAATTTATTAACAAAAATGCCACCAAAGGTAAGTCATGAAACTGGAAGATCCCCAAGGATACAGGATTCAATCACATTGGGAATGAAGAGGAGATGATGAAGGGACCAGGAATCTAATTGCTGCTTTAGTTCGACCCCAGTGAGGTTAAGATCATTTACATGAGAGCCACCGGTGGTGAGGTCGGTGCATCCTCTGCATTGGCCCCCAAGATCGGTCCTCTCGGTCTCTCCCCAAAGAAGGTTGGTGAAGATATCGCCAAGGCCACGAAGAACTTCAAGGGTATCCGTGTCACTGTCCAGCTGACGATTCAGAACCGTCAGGCTACTGTTTCAGTCGTCCCAGCTGCCTCTTCATTGGTTATCACTGCTCTGAAGGAGCCCCCAAGAGACAGGAAGAAGGAGAAGAACGTCAAGCACAACGGTAACATTCCTTTGGATGAGATTATCAAGATTGCCAGAGAGATGCGATCCAAGTCTTTCGCTAAGGAGCTGTCCGGTACCGTCAAGGAGATTCTTGGTACTGCTCAATCCGTTGGCTGCAGAGTTGACGGTAAGCCCCCACATGTGACTATTGATGCCATCAACGCTGGTGAGGTTGATATCCCTGCCGAGTAAACGGTCAACATCATGGTGGAACAACTAGCCACAAGACAGACGGCTCACGACTACGGATCGACATGCAACAACAACTAAAAAGAAGGAGGAAATCCCCGCTGAATTATTTAAATAGTAGGCATTGCAGAACGACCTGTAAGAAAACGAATATGACTTTAATATTTTTGCTACCCGGCAAATTTCTTGAGGCTCTTTTGATTTTGGATTTTTGCTGAGGAGTTTCCAAGAGCTTCAAAGAGTATATAGAGACTTGAGTGACGATTTGGTTTCGTCACCAATCCAAGTTTGCCAACACTCTGGTGCAAGGCCTTACCCCGTGCCATGTTCCTATTTTGGTGCAAACGAGATTGACTGCTCACGCATTCGCAACTTACTCACCATGGTACACTTTTCCCGTGTGTACAATGGTCCACTTCTATACTTTCACCCGCGAACATCTGTAAATCTGCCAAATCTGCCAGATCTGTTAGGCTTATCGTAGTAGGTCCAATAAAGATAGAGCCTGCTGGCGAGCTATGTACCTGAGCATTCAGTGAACTAGGATATCTTTGCATTTATTTTGAAACCGGGCATTGAAGCCTATGGCTTTGTCCTCTAACATTATGTTAAGTATTCGTAGCACTAGCCGGAAAAACTTCAATGAGTCATGTGACTCATATCGGATCATGCTTGCCCGAGTTTGACACGAGAATAGCATGATCACTGGAAGTTACGTCGATAAAGGGAAATTTAAATGTAGGCGTTATTACTGCTGTAGGCTCGGGTTCCGGTACCCCCATCTATGATTTCTGTAGGATCACCGCCGTGACACAAATTTTACCCGGACTATATAACCAACTGCTTGGTAGTTGATAGACTGGCTGAGGCAGAGGCATTAACAGCTCTAAGGAACTCTCGTTCAAAAGATCGTGAACTGGGACAGATACTACTGAGCGCACATTATACCACAATGACTCAGTCTACAGATGGTCCGCTAGAAGTGATAATTATCAGACACGGCAGAACGGATCACAATGCTCTGCGGATTTTGCAGGGTCACACTGACACTGACTTAAACGACGAAGGGCGGCGTCAGGCTGTAGCAGCTGGAAAACGACTTGCCAAGGAGGTTCCATTACCAGACAAGTTCTACAGTAGTGATCTCAAAAGATGCGTGGAGACGTGCCAGTTGATGATAGACCAGCTCCCAGAGAATAGCAACATGATCAAACAGGAGAATCTGCGAGAAAGATTCATGGGTGACCTGGAGGGAATGACCGTCAAGGCAGCTCAAGCCAAGGCAGACAGCGAGGGGAAATCAATGACAGACTACGGTGAGTCAGGCTCAGAAGCAGTCAAGAGATTGACAAACGCCTGGAACACCATCTTGGACGATGCCATCAAGTCAAACTACATGAAAGTGGTGATAGTGTCTCATGGCGGAGTCGTTGCTAAGTTTGCAAATTATCTTGTCAACACCCTGAGAACTTTCGATCTTGTTGAAGATGGCCCGCTCAAAGTCCCCTTTAACACCTCATTCACCAGGGTATTTGTCAACAGACAGGATGGACGCTCTGGCGTGATCCAGACTTTTGGCGACACGAGCCACTTGTCAGAAAATCCGCATTTGACAGCCGACCAACAGGCTCTTTGAGAAGGTAATCAATAAATAGGTGAATAGATTATAGACGCATAGACACGCTTTTCCCGTTCTGCACGGCAGCAATCCTGTGCCAAGATCGGGCATAATCACTCTAGCGAAGCACGGTCATACTTGTACAAGAATGGCGGCGGCTCGAACGTCTCTGGAGTTTTCTGTAAACTGCTCTTGTCCGAGTCCCGCTTCAATGGTTTTCTCATGTCGAATGCATCCTCACTATCTGTCATGCTGGCATAGTAGCCGATAACCCGTCTAAAAGCAGCAAATCCCAGCCCTTCATACATTTTGATTGCCAGCTTGTTGCTTGCACGTACAAATAGGTCCATAAAGTAACAGTCCTGTGAGTCAACCTCGGAACAAGTGACCAAATGATCCACCAATTGACTAGCAACCCCAAGCCGTCGATATTCAGGGCTTACAGTGACAGCAGTGATGTGACTATGCCAATTCTTGTTAGAGCCTTCCGACTTGCCTATCATGTAGCCAATGAAGTCACCTTGTGGATTGCTGGCCGTAAACAGCATGGATGGCCAGGTGATAAGATATTGTAAGTAATACTGCAGATGGTAATTTTCGGTTAGAACGTCCAAGTTCACACCGTTCATGGACAGCAAGTCCGTCGCTCTCATTGGACGTATGGACGTCATGTCGTCGAGCTGCCAGCTGATGCCGTGGTAGTCTTGGGTCAAGGTGACTCGAAGTCTGACAAGCTGAAATTTGTAGGCTCATGGCTCAGTAAACTACACGTGACGTTTATTTGGCCAACCAGTGCGCCCTCGATCCATCCTTAGCTTGGTTTTCACTATTGACTAGATTCTCAGATCAACTTTTCAACGCCGTGAGATCAACATCAGACGAAAGTAAGTTACCGATCGCGACGAGATTCTCATCGGCGGCAATGAGTGGGTTAGTTTCCCGCCGATTCAGCTTAGACTATAAAATTCTCACAGACCACAGCTCCCTGAACTTTCTTTCTTGTTAAAACACACCGACCGTCATTCCTGTCTTGTGAACAATCCATTGCATTTCGAAATCTAGGAGGAAATTGAGTGACCATGTCACAGTACATTGGAAAGTCGATCTCGTTGGTGTCTGATAGCGACATTAGGTATGTCTAAGTCGTTTGTGTCTCGGGTGAAGATGAATTTAAACTAACTGGGTGGCTTTGGCCCTATCATTTAGATATGTCGGATTTTTGCATGAGATCAACTCCACAGAATCAACTGTATCATTAAAACAGGTGCGGTCTTTCGGCACAGAAGGGCGAAGGGGAGGAGTCAATGAGATTCCCCCATCAGAGGCGGTGTACGAGTTTGTCGTCTTCAGAGGCTCTGATGTGAAGGATCTGAAGATCGAGGAACCTGCGCAGCCAGCTCCTTCCACTGCATTTGCAGACCCAGCAATCATACAAGTAAGTACACGCAAGATGGATGTCACCGAGAGCATTGCACTTGCACAGCATCTTTCTCCCAACAAGGCTTGATATGATGAAGAATTTTTCGGATGTTAAACAAACTCATTATTCTGAGTGCGCAAAACCCATGCAGATATTTTCCGTTGCCTTCCTTCTGATCTCTTGTCCTTTTTGGGGTTATGCTGCTGCTCTCGCTTCAAACAGCTTGAAAACATTGCTAACTGAATTTAGTCTACACAACCTGCTCCCTCGCAGCAGTACGCTCAAGGGCAAGCACCATCTCAAAATGCATACACGTCAAGTCCACAAGGATTTCCACAAGCTCCTCCAGCAGCGCAGTCGCAGCCTTTTGCTTCTGATGCTCGAAGGACACAACAACAGAAGTCTGCTGCCACATCCCTGCCTCAATCACGGCAGGCACAGCCACCCGTGCCGGCGGCCGCAGCTGTTCCAAAACCATCAGTGGTACCTCCAGTACCCGAAAAGACGAGACCCAGGCACACACAAGTACCCAAGTCAGCTTCCGAGGTGAAGAACCTTCCAGAATTTGACTTTGACAGGGCTAATGCCAAGTTCTCGAAAGAAAATGTGGGCGAGGAGCCTGCGGCAACTTCCACCGGGAGTGTCATTCCTCAAGATGACAAGTCCCAAGAGTTTTACGATAAAAAATCATCATTCTTTGATAACATCTCGTCTTCTTCTAATGACAGGAACGCTGAGCCCGAGCTTGCCTCAGAGCGACGAGGCGAGGAGAGGAAGCTGAACTTGGAGACTTTTGGTCAAGCCTCTGTTGGCCATAACCGCGGTGGTTTCCGTGGTGGTCGGGGCGACCGAGGCGGCCGAGGAAGAGGAAACTTCAATGGCTTTAACGGTCGTGGCGGTAGAGGCAGAGGCGGAAGAGGTCGAGGGTCTTACGGAGATGGCATGACCTTCACTAATTAGATGAGTGGCGTGTGCCAATTTCATGACTTAAGTTATTTCTCCTTAGAGCTGTGCTAAAGGAAAACTGTATAATCAAATATTTTGTTTTTTCTTGAATGAATAAATAAGATGTTCGTCACTCAGATGATGATGATGTCAATGACGGGCGAATACCGCTGGAACTGCGCGTTCACATTCTTCAAATTTTTGGCCTTGAGCGTCCGTTCACTTGGTCCCACCATACATTAAATTTGTCTGTAAAATGTTAGCTCAACCTGCTCGTAGATAGAAAGGGCGACTCTTTGAATACTTACGACCCCAGATAGCTCCCGACCGTGCAGAGGCTGCCTGCCAGGTTCTCAGGCCCAAAATTATAAATGCCCAACTAAAGCCTGTCACGAAGGGCATGATAGCTTGATCCTTGATTGTATATACAATTGTCCATAGCCAGGACCCCCCAGCCTGCTCCAAGGTCTTATTGTAAGAAGCCTCAAAGAGCAAGTTCGGAAGCTGCTGTCGTGATTGTGGGCGTTTGGCAGTCCCGGAGATCTCACTGGTTGTTTGAGATGATGTCTCGCTCGCTATCGAGTCTACTGTGCTTTTTGGCGGACCTGCTGGGATTGCATTCAAAGCAGTGGTCAGCTCAGCCACCTCAGTCGGGTCGGTCATGGCGAAACCTGGCCTTCAGTCCTCTGAAACTGAATCTTGTATAGAGTTAGTGTGAACTGTACAGTTGTATGTCCACTGCCTCCAGGTGAATGAAAATAGCACCAGCTGATTTCCCTTAAAGTTGAGATCAACAATGTTAGCATGCCGGTGGAGCGCACGTGATACCCAATTATTCAGCGTGCACGCTTGCGGCCGCCCCTCGATTATGATCAGAACCGAGCCACACTACGGCGGACTAGTGTGAATTTATCGATTAAGGCTGGCAAATTTGTCTTTCCACAGCTATAGCTCGTCTCGTTGCAAGTTGTCCCATAACCGAGCATTGGTACTTCGTCGAAACATCCACAACAATGGAAGAAGACGGACCAAAGGTCACCATCCGGAAAACGGCCAAGGATGAGGTTGACTTCGTTCTGTCGGATGTGGATCTAGCGTAAGTCGCTGTCGTCACCTACTTTAGTAAGCTTTGTGCTTTCGACTAACGTTTTTAAGACTTGCCAACGCCATTCGGAGAGTCATGATAGCGGAGATTCCTACTATAGGTATGTGTAATCTGAGGTCACTGCGACCTGACCCAAATGCCGATACAGGCTCTAACGGACGCAGCTATTGATTTGGTGGAAATTGAGATTAATACATCGGTGCTGGCTGATGAATTCATCTCTCATAGATTGGGATTAATACCCTTAGACGCAACTTACGTTGATGAGTTAGAGTATACCCGGGAATGTACATGCGACCAATACTGCGACAAGTGTGCTGTCGAACTGACGCTGGACGCACGATGCACAGGTGACGCCACTATGGAGATTTACACCAGGGATTTGATTGTACATCGCGTCCCCGGCCGAGAAGACAGCATTGGCCGACCTATTTTCGGGGACTCCAATAACAAGGGAGTACTGATTTGTAAACTGAGGAAGCACCAGGAGCTGCGTCTCAAATGTATAGCCAAGAAGGGCATCGCTAAGGAGCATGCTAAATGGTCGCCTGTTGCGGCTCTAGGGTTTGAGTACGATCCTTGGAACAAGTTGAAGCACACATCGTACTGGTACGAAGACAGCGCAGAGGCTGAGTGGCCGAGAAGCAAGAACTGCGACTGGGAAGAACCGCCGAAAGAAAACGAACCTTTCGACTACAACGCCAAGCCGAGTAAGTTTTACATGAGTGTGGAAACGGTTGGGCAACTAAAGCCGAGAGAAGTCGTTCAACGAGGAATAACGGTATTACAAAAGAAGCTAGCAGAGATTGTGCTTGAGATAGAGAGGATTGATAGCCGAGCAACTCAGAGGAATAGCTACGGAGGAACTACACCTTTCACGCCAAACGGAGAATGGGTAGGGAGACAAGAAAATGGCCAGACATGGTATTAGATTTGACATGAAGATATTATTGTACAGTTTCGTTAATTTAGTTATGACTTTTATTCCACTCGAAGCAGTCTGCGAATTTCACCTTGGTTCCACCAAAAATGTCCAGAGCACTTCCAAAAGTCAGGTCCACCTTGCCGTGGCTCAGTTTGTCGACTAGTTCCAAGTCGTCAATGCTTTTGGCCCCACCTGCGTAAACGACAGGAAGTCGACTCCATTCTCCCAGTTTTGCAACCAGCTCTTCATCAATACCGTTACATAGCCCCTCGACATCTGCAGCATGAATCAGAAACTCACTGCAATACTCGCTTAAATGATCTAACGTTGCTTGGTTGACCTCCGTGTCTGTCAAAGTTTGCCACCTGTTCATTGCCACAATCCACTTATCTCCATGCTTTCTACAACTCAAGTCTATCACCAGTCTATCTTTGCCCACCAGATCAACCAGCTTGCTTAACCTTTCCATCGACAGTTTAGCGTCTGGGAAAAGATAAGACGTTACAATGACTTTCGATGCTCCCAGCTCTATCCAGTCTTGTGCGTTGTCTGCCGTAATCCCACCTCCAATCTGAAGACCACCAGGCCAGGCTTTCAGAGCTTCTTCGGCGGCCTGATCACATCCAGGGCCTAACTTGATGACATGAGTGCCCACAACATTATTGTCCCTGTACAGCTCAGCATAGTAGCCAGCTGAATGCTCGGAGACAAAGTTGGTGGTCAGGCCACTATTTGCCCCGTCCGCAAGGGTCCCGCCCACTATCTGCTTCACCTTACCAGCATGGATATCTATGCAGCCCTTGAATTTGGTCATTACCGCCAAACTTAAGAAGATCAAGGTCCATTTAGTAGACCTTGAAGTGTGCGCATGCAAAAAACTCGCTCGGTTATGCCCCTGATCAAACTGCACCTGAGTCCTGACTGACAATCTGCCTCTATCTTGCGCGCCCCCGCGCATAATACAATCTGGTCAGCTGACTCACTGCGGCTAAAGCTCAAGCCAAATCTCCTCAGACGGTGAAACTTTAAAATTTAGTGTGAAAACACGAACCACGATCTCAGAGCTGCTACAGCCAGGACGCGTCAGATATAGCATTTCCTAGGCTTCTACACTGAGCCAGAGTGGGAGCGTCATGGAACTTGATATCTTGACACTCATACACAATGTGCAGTCGGTAGATAACGAAGTCAGAAATAGGTCTGAGGCCGCGTTCAATGGACTGATACAAAGTGGAGCGGTCAACGAAGTGGCCTCACAGCTCGGCGAAGTGATATTCAGAACGTCAGAACCCGAGTCATTTCGACTGGAAGCGCTTCTTCTACTCAAACAGGTAGTCCCCAAGGCATGGAGCATTGGGTTCGAAGGTTTCTTGGGGAACCCTTTCAGCTATGAGATCAAGCAGCAAATCAGGGGTGAACTGCTCCAGCTTTTGTCTTCCCCGGACTCACGGCTCAGAGCACAGTCAGCGGCAACAATATCGAGTATAGCTGCAGTTGATTTTCCAGAGGAATGGCCGGACCTCCTCACAAACCTTGTCGGGCTTTTGAAGAACAGTGAGAATACCAACGGGGTGAACGGCGCTCTCTCCGCTGCTGCGGATATATTCAGTGATACTCTAACAGAGCGAGAATTCTATCAGCTGGGCCCCCAAATACTTGAGGCTCTATACACAATTGTAATCTCAGATTCATACGGCCTGGAAGCTAAAACCAAAGCAGTGGAGTGCTTTGGAGCAATAGTGCAGTTTTTTATCATGGCAGAGAGCGCACAGAAAGCGGTGTTTCTCCAGCATGTTCAGACCACCTTGTCGTTATGGGTCCCAGTGCTGTGCAAGCTTCTGCTCTCTTATCACACTCCAGGAAATGCATATTTTGAAGAGGGAGTGAAGCTGAAGAGTGAGGTTCTCAAAGTGTTCACGGATCTTCAGCAAGAATTTAGGCAGCAGCTAGGTCAATCTGATTTCAGCCAGCCGCTTTTTGAGGCTTGTTGGGGAGACTTGCAGGTATATGCAAACGATTACCAGAGCTATCTCTTGAATGAGGGCAATTACGACGATGCAGCACTGACTGACCTGTTGGTGGAATACTGCGGGACACTCAACCGAGAATTGTCTGCTAGTAAAGCTCTGCGGAAACAATTCAGGGGCAAGGATGCTATGGTGAAGTCTACTCTCGAAGTTAGCCTCAAACTATGCATGCTGGACGACATAGACATTCTTGAGTCTGACATGAATCTTTTTGTGGCATCTGACTCGGAGGAGTCTCCAGAGTACTCTCAAAGAGGTGCCTTTGTTGAATGGTTTTCAGTCCTTGATACGGCTGCTTTTCTTTCAAAGTTCTTCGAGCTGGTTAACACTACCTCAATACAAGATACGAGGCTATTGGAGTCAGCGCTCTATGTTCTAGGAGGCCTGCTCAGCGAGTCTGAGAATACTGAGCCCTCATACGTCAAACTGAGCACGGAGCTGGTAGTTTCGTGTTTGGCTAGCGACTCCCCAATTATAGTTGCTCGTGCTGCAGTTACCGCTGGTAACCTGGCTGGCATGCTGGACTCCACCGCTAGCCAACAGCTGATCGAGAATGTAGCGAATGTCTACAGGCATCATAAAGTTGTGGACATGGCTTCTACCTGGAGCCTGAACAAATTCGCGGCCAAGTGCCCCGATCTATTTCGGAGCTTCCTCGGCAGCTACCTGGAGCGTATATCTGCTCTTGTAGACGAGGCAGAAGGTGAGACTCTATCCGTCTTGATAGACTGTGCGAGGACTTCTACAAAGGTTGCTGGCAAAGATGCTCTGGAGAATATGGAATCGATTCTGATGCTCACATATAGGCTTGCGTGGAGGGATGCAGCAGACGTTGGAGTTATTGCAAGCACTATCGATGTCATTGATGTGTTGAAGAGCCTGTCTCAGAAAAATGGCCAACTGGATAACTTTGCTTTGCAAGCAATTGGATTGTTACACCAGAAACTGTCGGAATCTTCGAAAACAGCCAGCGAGTATTCTCCAGAGCTGTACCTTATACTGGAAATCATCGACAATGTTCTGGAAGATGCTACCTCGAGCCTTCCAAGCTCGTTATTTGACTCACTCTTTGGCCCCATGTATGATATTGTTGTGGCTTCAGACGACGCATCCATCATCCAACTGGCAGTCAATATTGCCACTATTCTCATCAAACTTGATCCAAACTACGTCAAGTTGCTATCTCATCCGCCAAATCTGTCAGGCTCAGATATGGTGCTTGGGCTGGCCTCGAAGGTACTGAACCCAGCATATAGTGACGCGGCGGGATCAGCAACGGGGAAACTGCTGGAGGCTGTTATATCAAACTACGGGTTCGAGCTCGGGGACTTGCTACCGCAGATTCTGAAAGCGACTGTTGTGAAACTTCAGGCAGAACAGTCTAGCATTGTGATAAGCAGCTTGCTCTATGTGTTTTTCCAGCTGGTATCGCAGTCGCCGGCCGGCGTGGTGGACTTGCTGTGGAACGTGGGCCCAGTAAATGAAACGGACCAGGCTCTAGCTATTGTCATGAGCAAGTGGCTGGACAATTATGAGCTCATCTGGGGCTGTGAAAAGATCAAAAAAAGCGTGAGGGCACTACAAGGGCTTTATGAGCTTGAAGACCCTCGGCTCAACTCCATCATGATTGATGGCGAACTTGAAAACCCGCCGGCCGAGGGAGAGATTGTAACTCGGTCTAAAGCAAAATTGCTCAAACACAAAAAGATTCCCGTGCCGGAGAAAATTGTGAAGGTACTTGTAAAGGAGCTTTTGAGTGCGCCGGCATCAGCCAATACCAGCAGCAGCGCCTCGAAATACCAGATTAAGACCGGAAGGAACAGCGGTAACGATGCTAACAATGACGATGACGACGACAACGACGATGACGACGACGACGACGAGTGGGAGTTTGAGGACGATGACGATGGCCTTGACGATGCACTCGCTTCCGTTGGAGAGGGCGAAAACTCTACGAGACCGGTCGATACCGAGACCTATGATATAATCAGCTCATGGATGAAAAGGATGGCCTCAACTAACTGCGGGAATTTTAATGCTATCTTTGAGCGGTTAACTGATGATGAGAAGCAGGCTTTGTACTCTTTGAGATAAGCGGCGGGCGGGGACTTGTTTGAGATATGCTGTAATGACTTTGCTGAATGTTCCTAGAAAGACCAACCGAAGCTGAGCATTTCGAAGGCCATGTAACTGTAACGAGATTATTGTATGCTGTAGAATAGAAATGCATGAAACAAATAATTGGCATGGCCAGACTCAAGCACTTTCGTACGAAATTCTGCCAATGGCTAGCCTCATTAAAGTTTCTGAGGTTGTGAAGTCACGCTTCTTTCGCGACGATTACAATATTGTTGCTGAACCGATGATCGCGCCGCGACTCGCGTAACTAGCGCGCCGCGCATTAAATAATCGCGTCGAGTCGCCATCGACGCGCGATCGCGACAGGGTATAACGAGTAGATCTGGCGAAACGATGGCCCGTGCACATTCCATCAATCTACACATTCCTCATTAATTCTTGGAGCTCAACCACAATCAAGAAATCTGACCACTGTACCAAGAAGCCTGACCGACAGAGGCCACTACAACTTTCTTGAGAGATAGAAAAAAATGTCAGAGCTGGCTCGTCCGCTCGTCGTGCGCAAGTACGGCAGACGCGTTGGCCTGACACGCGAGGAGGAGAGTTCTTCTTCCGAAGACGAGAGCAATGAAACCAGTCGTGTTCCATCGCCGCTACTCGGCCGACAAGGTGTAGACGAGGACGAGGAAGATGATGGAATCGCCAACTACTTGGCCAAAAACTCTCTTGACGGCATGGCGGATACCATGCCGGTGTTAAAACAACAGCCATCTAGAGAACCCTCGGTGGTTACTTCATCTCCACTTGCAAAGGGCCACCATTTGGCCACTCAGGCGGACGACGCGTTGGCCCAGAGGAGAACTGACAAGGATGACGACGACGAGGAGGAGGAGGAGTCTGAGGAAAATAATGGAGGACATGATTCTGACACAGACGCGCTTTCAGGGTTTGCAGGAGGGAGACTGCCCATGTTTGGTCTAGATGACCTCTCACTTGATGATAACACACAGCCTGAGACTCTGGAGGAGTTCAAAAAACGGTTTCTGCAAGGGCCTAGCCTACAAACTGGAGCAGCAAGAGGAGGCGCGGGCTTAGACGACTTTATGCCGAACAACTCACCGCGATTTAGGTCCATTGGATCTGGTACCACAGATGAAGACGATGACCTGGCAAGCCCTGGCCATAGCCATGACAATGGACCTTCCTATCTCAGTACTTTCGCTGATTCGGTACAAGAGAGCAATGCTGAGCAAAGATCGACTCTGCAAGATACAATGCCTGTTGGTGCGCCGCCAAGTGGATATAGCGGGCGTAATATCCCTGCAAGTATCGGCAGCTTTGTAAACAACGGTCTTGCCGACCGGTTTGAGGGGACAGACCTGCAAGATACTCAAGCCGTGAACAGAAGTCCTGGGCATGAAGACGTGCGTATAGGCCTGCCCCCTAGTTCTGTCCCAGGCTTGGAGGACACCGTTGAAGAAAATGCTTCACAACTGACCGTTACGCCAGACGCTGATTACACGCAACCCACGAGAACTTTGTTCGGTCAAGATGGAGAGGGCCTAGAGGAGGCTGCTGACTCTGCTTTTGACCGCCCCCCAGAAGGGCTCTTCAGTGATGACGACGAGGATGCTCATGCAGAGGACGTACCGCGTGTCCAAAACCTAGAGCTGGAGAGTTCCCATCAAAGCCTCGAAAAGCTAAGCAGCAAAATTACGAGGAGGCCCATTATCAGTGATGACGAGGAGGAGGAGCAAGACAGGCATGCGAGTCAACGAACCCCGGACTTACCAGAACCTACCAAGAGCCAACCCAAAGGTGGACAAGGGCTATTTGTCAGCGATGACGAAGAAGATATGAACGATGCGGACGCACTGCAGAGCCCCGGTGAATATGAGGAAGAAGACTATGATGGAGAAAACGACGACGAGCTAGCGGAGAAGCTGCTTGCACAGGACCTACCTGAGGCTGTTCTCAAAAAACTGGGCTTGCAGAAGAAGCAAAAGAAGAACCCGAAGGGGTTGTCGAGGCGACAGTTAGAGATTGCAGAAATGGAGGCACAGAAGTTACAGCACAATATTAACAAGAACCCGGAGATTCACACCACAGAGGAGTACAGCGTGGAGAACTTTCTGAAGAATTTCCTAGACGATGACAACTCTCCTGCTGTAGCCGCCACCAACAGCAGCTCTCCTCCTCCGCCTCCCTTGGTTCACAATGGATCGAGCTCGCCTTCATCAGCAAGGTCACCTGCAACAAGTCCGCTAAGGAGCCACCAACAGGCCCCCCTCTCCAGCAGCAGCGCTTTCAAGTCGCATCATGCTCCATTACAACCACTTGACAAGAACAGAATTACTCAAAATTTCCATGTTACCTCGAAGAAGCTGGCAAGTTTCATCAGCTCAAGGAGAAAACTTGTTCAGTTCCAGGAGAGCATGAACGAATCAAGCAAGAGTAGCAAATCACGAGGCAATAAAGACGGCGATGACGATGACGACGACGACGACGACTTGGAGATTATCCCGCGAACGAAGCGAGACGAAACAAACCCGGCAATCAAGGATCTAGCGCGTCTTGCTGGAGTGTCACTATTCAATGACGCAGTCAAGGTCGACACTTTGAGAACATCCAAAAAGATTGACCAACGAAGTTTGTTTGCTCAGCTTCAGATCAAGCAGCGTGCTCAGATCAAGAGGGATCGTGAGGAGAGAATTGCCGCTCTGAGAGCCCGTGGTGTTCACGTTTTGACCGAGGAAGAGGTCGAGAAAGGCCACGAAATGGTAGAGAGCATTTTGGAGCGGGAGCAGAGGCTGGCTGACGAGATCCGCCAGCGTGAAAAGAATCAGTATGAACGGGCAGTTGACAGCGACGATTCTGAGGATGAAGATTTTGTGGCCGATCCTGATCTTGAGGTGGATGATGCAGACGCTGGGCCAGATGGTCAGCTGGACATGGAGTCCAACCTTGGGAGTGATCCTGTCGGTGAAGAGAGTGAAGGCGAGTCTGCAGCAGAGGATTCTGACACCCTCAGGGATGAATTACAACCTGTTGCTGAGAAGTTGCCGCTCGAATCAACCAGCAGCCCTGCGCCAGAGCAAACCCTAGACTTCGAGAACTCTGAAAGCATCCAAAAGGACCATAGCAGCGACGACGAGGACGAATTCCAGCTTAGACGACGCAAAATTGGGCACATTGAAGGCAGCCCTCAAAAGCCCAAGGAGCAACCGCGACCCAAGCGCACAGTCACATTTGACAGGAGCAACTCTGCCGCCAAAAATGTTGTTGAGGACGAGGCGGTGGAATCCGATGACGAATGGGCTGGTGTTGGAGGAGCTAGTGATGACGAGGATTGTGACGAGATTGGAAACATTGAGGCTCTAGTTGACGACAACGCTAATGAGCATCTTGACGCGGGCCAGATGCACGAGCTATTTGCTCAAAACGAGCGTGCCAGAGACACTGAGATGGTGAACAAGATTCTTGAGGATGTCACTACCGGAAGCTGGAGGAAGCGCCGGGGAGACAGCGGATTGTGGGATGATCTTGACGATGAGGGTGCAAACGATTACCGGGACCAGCAGCTCCGTCGCGAGGAGAAAAAGCGGTCTCGAATGCTGGAAGACGAGAACTTGTCTGAGATTGCCAACAATACCAAGGCGAAGGCTTTCATCGACTCTATTGCCGATGAAGCTTCTGCCAAGTCGATTCTGGATATTGATACTCTGGGTGGCGATGAAACTGCTGCTGCTAAGCCTTCAGTGCAGTCTATTAGACAGACTCTTTCCTTCCTGGATAGAGATACTCGTGCAGCCGATGAGGCTTCTGATATCGAGGAGGAGGAGGAGGAGGAGGAGGAGGAGGACATGATTATCGTTGGCGAATCATCGACAGTACAGCATCACAGCGGACTGTCTAGAGTACGCAGCAATAACTCCTCTGCATTTGGCTCTGCCGCGTCGTCTGCAAGATCAAGCGTCAGTGGCGGTAACAGTGGCCGGAACTCTATCAGTGGCAACACGCTTGCTTCTAAGCATTCAACTGATGCTGACGACTTTGACGATGACATTTCATTCGTTGGAATGAAACGAAGAGCAATCTCAACCTCGTTTGCCAACTCTGTTAGGAGCGAGCGGGAGGAGTCTATTGTTAAAGTGGAGATTGTCAAGTCTTTGACGAGAAACGCAATGTCTACCGGCGTCAAGCCCTCCCTTAGACCGCCGAGCACAGCCAAGGCGCGAGCTTCTGCCACTCCATCAGTTGGAGGATTCAAGAAGCCGCTCAAGACTGCATCAGTGAGAAGTGTTAGAGCTGCAAGTATAGTTCCTAGCGGTTCTTGGAACTAGTTAAACGTAATGCCATTAAAATATTATATAGCTCGAATCGAAATTTGTTATTGCATTAGATGAAAGAGATTTTGCTCATTAAGTTCATGACTTGGCAGGAAGACCTACCGTTAGTTTATGCTTGAGTTCAGTGCTTCTAGCAAAGAGTTCTCGAACCCGCCAGCACCAAGGTACTCAGCTGTGCCCGTGTTCGCCTCGGTGTAATCACTATTTTCTTCTGCCAGCGGCTGTGCCCTTTGCGAGCTACTTGCCAAGACTGGCTTAGTTTGAGGCACAGGCTCTGTTTTGCGGAAACGACCTAGTATCGACGACGCCCAAAACTCTTCCCTCGAGGGTTGCCTATTTCTTGCTGTGCTAGGCTGGTCATTCGAACTCATAAGGTTCCCCATAATACTCTGCTTGCGGTCCTTGGTGCGGTGGTTGGCCACTGCTGCTGACAGCAACAGACGGCTATTAGCTCCTCCTGCTCGCTGTGGCATTTTGTTATATAGTGCAGCCTCAACAGTGTTGTCCATGGATACTTGAGCCTCAGCGACATTTGATCGTTGTGTCTTCCCCCATGGCAAGTTCGGAGCAGCCGAGAAATTCAGCTCAGCTGGCGTTGCTCGGCGTATGGTGGAGTTTATTGACAAAATCGACTCATGCGACGCTGATTTCCTCAGAAGCCCCGGGCCTCGCCTACTCTTTGTGTCATCGCCAGTCTTCAGGCTGGCATTTCCAAGCTCCTCATCCAAGTACAGCGTGGACTCGTCAACAAAACTTTTCCCCACGAAGCTTTCATCTCCTCGGTCTTGTCCGCGGCCTGCTGGAGATATAAGCCTCTTGCCGCTTGGAGTTGACCTATAAATTGTCGAGTTTGCAACATATGGCGTAGATGGCGACACCACGGTGTCGTCCTCATTGGAGTCTTCGTCTCCCAGCAGCTGGGGCTGGATAGCCGGACTTTGAAAGCTCGTATTGTTCTCATCGTCGTCATAGAACGATTGATCAAGGCTCCTAGCCTTGTTTGGAGAGGTTTCAGCTAATGGAGAAGCTGACCGGCGGTTAGAAAATGCAGGTCTCTCCGGTAATGCATAATCTTGAGCTCCGCTTGCGTTCACGTGGTCATCGAAATGACGGGATAGATTCTCCAGTAAATGTTCAGCTTTCCTCCATCGCAACTCTGCCACGCTTTTGTCCTTGGAAATCGTCGAAAGCTCAAGTTGCAGCGACTCTTTAGTTTCTTCAAGCAGCCCAATCTCATTTTCAAGCAGCTCAGACTGTAGTCTGAAGGAGTTGAGCTTGGATATCCGGCTCCGAGCCTTATCAAGACTGTCTGTTAGACCGCTAATTTTATCTTCTGACTCAGCTAGAGCGGCATTGAGTGTATCAAGCTCTTCCAGCATCTGTCTATTACTGTCAAGAAGGTCGTCATTTGTCGTCTGTGCATCCACATACTGCAGTTGAAGGGTATCGATCTGGTCCTGCAGCTTGTCCATCTCCTCCTCAGTCTCTTTAGTGTACTCTTGATGTCGAAGCAGCAACGTTTGCCCCGCTTCAGCCGCTAAGCTTAGGTCCTTCTGTAACGCGCTAATGATATTGCGATGAGCCGCAAAACAAGGGCAACTTTCAGTACTCTCGTTAACTTCCGTTTTAGTAAAGGGTAGACTTGTGCACTTGCAAAAGGTTTCGTTCAACAGTTCATCAAGGCTCGCACTATAGCCGCTTCCTGCTAGGGCCTCTGAGGTTGATAGGCCCCGAGGCGACCCCCCTTGAGAGCTCTGCCTCGTGTACTCACGTAGTCTGTGAGTATCAATGAATGACGACAATAATGCCTCAGACTTCCGCCTCGATGGTTTCTCCATGCGTCAATGTCCCTGCCGCTAAGTGTTATAGTATAGTTCCCAGACTAATTTTAGTCTTTTCGACCCTGGTCGCTTCAACCAAGCCGCGAAGAGCAGCTGAGTAGCCTAACCAGAATGAATGAACAAAGAAAAGCCTAAAGTTACCCAATTTGCTTCCCTGCCTCTTATCGCCAAACAAATGTCTCAGATTTGTACCACAATGGTGTTCGGCGCTTTTTGCTTTTGTTAAACTGCTGAAGTTTTTGTTTAATAAAGTCTCTCGCGACAGCCACTACAAGAACTCCTCGTCTTGGTTCTTATGCGACGAACAATTGACTGGTAAATGCAGAAACCAAACGCCTTGAACGGTTATTGCGACTGTTGTCAGATTGTTATTGTAATTCCAAGCATAGGTTTGGACTTAAAAAAAAGTCTAGAACTGACTTTCGGCGGGACCAAAAACTCAAAACAAATAACAGTTTGTGCTTGGTCGAGCCATATTGCGGGCCGCCATCGACGCGGTATGCCACCGATTCACAAATCGCGTAATTCCAATTTTCGTGTTTACTACAGAGTGAGACGGACTCAGGCCGGATTATGCTGCACGTGCTTTCGTCGATCCAGTGAATTTTTGACCCCGTGACTACCTTGAAAAAGGCGCCGGGGCTCGATAATCTCAGCTATAACCAGTTAGGCATGCCTAGTCAGCAGCCGCTAAGCTTGTTAAAGATGTTGTGGTGCAGAATCTAGCATCAATATCAACACTGACCTGAAATTCTCACACGACCAACGGCTGCTACACTAGCGACCGTACTCACAATCGGCTCAACAACAAAGGTATGACTACGTGATGCCTGTTTTAGCTGAAAGTGTTGTTGCGCCCAAGGTGCCGCTACAATATCAAAAAGTAGCAGATCCATCAGTGCTCGAGTTCGAGCTCAAATCAAACATCAATTGCATTGACTGGAGCGAAACGGGTCTTTTGGCTTTAGGACACGATACGGGGATTGACATATTGACGAAAATCAACCCGGAAGAGTACCCACACCTAATATCAAATTTCAACTCCAAGTTCCAGCGAGATTGGGCATTTGCAAGTGAAACGGTGATTTTCGGGAAACCAGTGACAAAAGTGAGGTTCTCTGGTTACAATATCGCGGCCGTACACCCTGACCACTCGATATCATATTTCCAGGTACCCTTACAAGAAAACGATGAGCCCCAGATACTGGGAGGTCCCAGAGGTCACCGCAGTTTCGTGAACTCTGTAGATATCTCGGTCTCTGGCGCCGTCGCTTCTACTGGGGATGACCGCAGCCTGATTGTGTGGGAGCCGGTCTCAATTGAGGACCAGCATTTGGAAAATGGTGATTATATGGGAGAGCCTGGGCAATCCAAGACACTGCTACAACCCAAACAATATCTCCTGTCGAAAATCGGCCTGGCAGTGAAATTCTGGGACGACGTGTCCAGCGACAAAGTGCTGGTGCTAGATGCTAGCAACAAAATTAGAATACTCGACTGGAGGCGAGGCACATGGCTGGTCTCCATATTCCCTACAGATACCTCGTTGAACAACCCCTTCTCGTCAGTCAGCTCGATTGGGATCTTCGGCAGTAACGTTGTGGCTATTGGTCCTGTCGGGTGGAAGAGCTATGACATGCCTTCACTGGCAGATGGGTGGTGCGGGTACACTGAGCCTTACGAGTCTGGAAGGTTAATATCCAAGTTTGCCGGACCTGACTTTAAGTACTACTCCGGGGCAAAGACGGTTGTGTACGTTTCAAAACAAGGTGTTGAGGTTTTTGATATATCCCAGTCTGGCGGGTACGGTAAGACGATTGACTACGAGCGGGCCCCTAGAAATGTTCAGTCAGTGAGTCTCAGCCCAGGAGGGGAGCTACTTGCAATCGCATTCTCAGGGAAAATATTAGCATTGTGTCAAACAACACTTGGATTAAGATAATAAGTTAATGTACAAATAAAAGAGACTATTTCAACCCCCTCTTCTCGAAAGACTCGTAGTACTCAAGCATTTCCAGGGTGATGCCACGTTTGAGCTGTTTTACGGACTCTTCGAAATCGGCCATGCTGACATTCTCCACCTCCAAGCTTCTGTTCATGGCTAGAAGTCCTGCTTCCTGACATGCTCCAACAATCTCAGCACCAGACGCTCTTTCTGTAGATTCAGCCAAAACGCTAATATCAACGTCGAGAGCCACGGCCATTTTAGAAATTGAAATTTCAAAGATTTGGGTCCGGGCGGCCAAATCTGGAGGCCGCACGTAAATCAGTCTATCAAGTCGCCCCGGCCGCATAAGTGCCGAGTCTATAAGGTCTGGCAAATTAGTAGCGGCAAGGACAACCACATCATTCAGTGCCTCGATACCATCCATTTCATTCAGCAAAGAAGTGAGCACACGGTCTCCACCAGCCTCGCCGTGGCCCCTTGATGCACTCAAAGCATCAATTTCATCGAAGAAAATAATGCTAGGCGCAGCAGCCCTGGCTTTCCGGAAAACTTCCCGTACAGCCCGCTCAGACTCGCCCACAAACTTGTTGAATATTTCAGGACCTTTGACCGCTAGAAAGTTCAGCCCAGCTTCAGTGGCCAAAGCTTTTGCAATCAAGGTCTTCGAGCATCCTGGTGGACCATAAAGAAGTATACCTCGCGGAGGCTGGACACCTAACCGCTTGAATGTATCGGCATGCGAGATGGGCCATTCTACAGCTTCCCTTAGTTTCTGCTTAACGTCCTGCAGCCCGCCAATATCGTCCCAGTGGACTTTAGGCGTTTCCAAAACAATCTCCCTCATAGCACTGGGACGAATGTCGACCATTGCCTTTTCAAGGTCGACAGTCTCCACGTACATCTCATTGGTGTTCAAGCTTTTGTCAAGCCCTCGTTGAATTGATCTCATAACAGCGTCGCGGCAGAGTGCATAAAGGTCTGCGCCCACGAACCCGTGGGTTTTGCCCGCAATACTCAAAATAGTCTCATCAGAGAGCAAATGCGGGATCCCCTCCAGCTGTTTCTGCAGAATATCGAGCCTTCCCTCAGCATCAGGAATCCCCACCTCGATTTCTTGTCCAAACCTCCCCGGACGCCTGAGGGCTGGGTCGATCGAGTTCGGCCGGTTGGTAGCACCGATAACCGCGATTCTCCCACCAGTGCCCATTCCGTCCATTAGTACAAGCAGTGTGGCCACAAGTCTGCTCTCTGCTTCCCCTGCCTCATCCCCTCCACGTTTGGGGACTAGCGCGTCTATTTCATCAATAAATATAATAGCAGGCTGGTACTCGCGTGCTTCGTTGAATATTTTTCTCAGTGCAAGCTCGGTCTCTCCCAAGTATTTTGACACAATTGAGGGACCATTAATAGTCAAGACGTGAGCATTGCTTTCGTTTGCAACTGCTTTGAGTAACATCGTTTTCCCCGTACCGGGGGGACCGTGGAGCAGAAAACCTCTGTCTGGACTCATATTGAACCGTTTGAACAGCTCAGGATGATGTAGCGGTAATTCAATTTTGGACCGTATTAGCTTGATCTGATTAGATAGCCCTCCAATTGACGAGTAGTCGATATTACCAGCCGTTGACGCAGCCGTCGCCTTTGGTTCCATTTTTGAAGTGACGTGTATTTGGCAAGCTTTGTCCAGAGAATAAATAGGAGATATAATCTCATGGCTCTCGATACCTGAGCCGTTAAGTGACAGGGCTGCAACGTCTGGCAAAGTCGTAGCATTATTGATGCATAATTGGTGGATTCCATCTTCAATAATGAGTCCGGGTATGATAAGCTTCATCTCTTTTAACATTCGTAGCACCTGATCCTTTTCATCCTCAGAGCCAATAGTGACACTGAGCGCAGCTTCAGGCTGTTTGCTATACTTCTTCAGAGACACCCTGGAGCCCAGATTGATTCCCAGCAGCTTGCGGAACGATTTGCTTAGCTCGAGGACCCCGCTTTTTTGACTGGGACTCGGTGTGAGCACTCCAACTAAACCATTCCCTCCTTCTCTGGAAACAACACTAAAATCACCTGCATTCATTCCTAACCTCCGTATCTCGTCAAGGTTGAGATATACCTTAATGTTACTGTCCAGCTGTTTGGACGATGCTGGTCGTACCAAGAATAAGTCATCGCCGCCTGCCGCGCTGCTCCCACTACTCCCGGCAGCAGTGCCTTTCCGTGGCGTAGATGCAGGAGATGAGCGGGAGCTCTCGGCGCCAACGCCATCTGTGACTTTCTTGGACTTCGGCGTGCTGTTAACCGCAGCCTTAGCCATGGGTCTTAGTGTCTGAACTTGATATCACCTTGTGCACTGGCTTCACGAGTAGATCTCCGCAGACCTAGAGCTGGTCCCTGTAAGTTCTTCCTGGGATGACCTCTTGAGAGCCCACTATCGCAATATACTGTCTGGCCAAAAGCTGGGTTTATCTTGTCCTTAGAATTAAAAAAAAATCACCGGCGATCTGCATGGATTGCATGCACAAATTTAGCCTCGAATTTTTCAGAATCGACTCTTAGTAACTTTCCCACAACTATATATATTATGAACAGCTCATGTCAGAGCAAACATTGAGCTTGTTTTGAAGGTAGCATGTGTGAGGAAGCTTTTGGGTAATGCTAGCAAGTTTTAAGCCGCACTCGAAGAGTAGGCATGTATGTTGTAAAAAATTATCAACTGCCGGCTACACAACTACATCACCTGGATCAAAACCTCCACGGCTCGAAGCTAGGCCAAATAGTGACAACGAGGCCATAAGGCTGGCTTTGTTGACACTGGGCTTGGAGGAAACTGCAAGTGCCAAGAATAGCTTCAAGAGGAACATTGCTGATACAAATAAAAGACTGCTGCCTTACAAGCATCAAATCAATCAAGTCTGCCGGCTCAACGGACAGTTGCCACGGTATCAGGCCCACATAGACAGACTGAGACCACTATGCTCTAGGATATTGCACCGGTTCACCCGTGATTACGCCCTCGCAGAGGACGTGGAGCTTGCAATCATTGCTCCAGGATACAGGAACGCGCCGTCGCTGGTAACAAGGTACCAGAAAATGATTGCCCTGGCAAGGTCTCTACTCAGGATATATTGCAGCAACTACCTCATGGCAATGACTGGCCCTAATGGCATGAGCACTGTGAAGTCAGCTGTAAAACAAGGTATTCTCCCCCATTTCGATACTCTGCTTACGGCACCGGAAGCGTTATGCGGATCTTCCGCTCTGGCCAAGTTCGCGGCAGCAAACGACATTGACAAAATGGTTGCACGAACCCCGGGAGACTCTGCCATAATTTCTTCGAAAGTTCTGGAAACTCTTTTACCTGACACTGTCTTGCTGATTATTGCCGGTATACACGAAAAATCTCCAGATGCATGCCGTGATTTTGTCGACAAGCGGGTCATACGGGGCCCGAACGGGCTGTCAAGAATTTACTTGCAGTAAATCCACCTATTTATTGATTCTATCTATTGAATTTGCTCGGACTGAGCGGGATTCCACAGATCTTGCATACTCAGTTTGCTGAAAAACACCTTTTCATACATTGTCTGTCAAGGTCCGTATGAGTTACTAAGGTATAACCCATCTAAGTTTTAACAGTTAATTGTTAACGTTAAGGGTTTGTTATCGGCCCGATCAATATCAGAGATTCCAGCCGCGCTGATGATGGACACTCACCTGAGCGATATAACAAGCATTCTCTAGACTTTTTATACTTTTTACTGAGATCTGTTAACATTAATGCACGCGCGCGGGCTTGGCAACTGGCGATTAATCTCTCGAGTCTCTATCGATATCTCGATTCCAGCAACTTCTCGACCCAATTGAGCAACAGTCGAAGTGATAAACACACTGAACCCTTCCAGTACTTAGATGCCAGTTGGAATCGAAAGGCATGGACGTTCCTAGACAGGGGGTTATCAACTCCGCGGAGCATTTTGCTAGTTCCTATACCCGAGCTCAAAACTACTTTTCCATCGAGGGTCCAACCTCCCTTGCAAGAGCGCGTTCTTTTTTCGTAGAGGACCCTGATGCCGAGACTACAGGTGAGGCGAGTGGTGCTTATGAAACTAGCCCACAGGGCAGAGCTGCTGTAAGGCGGGCTCTTGGATCCTCGGCTGAAAGCGGCGGCATATCGCACCGAGGTAATGATTCAGTGGACTCAGGTGCGATTGATGATAGCATAGGCTATGAAGATGAGACCTCTTCATTGTTGCATCCTCGCTCAGGCTCGCATAGCGGCGGTGCTTTTATGGGCGGAAGATCAAGCCGGATAGAAAGTTTCTTATCTCACCGGAGGCCAAGTTATACGGCACCGCCGCCTAGTGGATCTATCCTACTAAATGAAACAGAGCTACACAGTGGACCAGATAGCCACAATGCCATTATTGTGCGGCGGGTCGAAGACGAAGACGGAAACATTAGGTCCGTAGTTGCGGGTCAATCGACTGCCCAGCAGACCATTTTTAATAGCGTCAATGTCTTGATTGGGGTGGGGCTGCTGTCGCTCCCTCTCGGGTTCAAATACGCCGGATGGGTGTTTGGAACCTTCATGATGCTTTTTGCAGCACTGTCAACTTATTATTCTGCTAAACTGTTGGCAAAATGTCTTGATACTGACCCTACAATAGTGACATATGCAGACCTGGCTTACGTTGCCTTTGGGACCCCTACAGCGCGTCTCATGGTGTCAGCTTTGTTCAGTCTCGAGCTGGTTGGCGCGGGAGTCTCGTTGATTGTTCTGTTTGCAGATTCGCTCAATACGCTTTACCCGCAAATCTCCAAGCTTGGATACAAGTTGATTGCATTTGTGCTGTTGACTCCTCCATGTTTCCTTCCGTTAAGCATTTTGAGCTTTTCATCGATTATGGGAATCATGGCTACGTTGGGCCTAGTAATTATGACTTTTTGCTTGGGCATATACAAACGAACACAACCAGGTACTTTATGGGATCCTATGGTTACTGCTCTTTGGCCCCATGACTGGCGCAGGGTCTTTATGTCTATTGGAATTTTTATATCACCATGGGGAGGACACGCTGTGTTCCCTAACATTTACCGTGATATGAGACACCCACACAAGTACACGCAGTGCCTGAGGCGGATCTACGAGATTACATTTTCAGTCGATATGGCAATGGGGGTGCTGGGATACCTCATGTTTGGTAAAAAAGTTTTGGAGGAGATTACAAAGAATCTACTCACCACGAATGGGTACCCCTCTTCTGTGGGTATCATTATTGCAATCTTGACTTCAGTTGTGCCCTTGGCTAAGACCCCACTCAACGTGCAGCCTATTGTCACTACTCTTGATGCGATATTTGGCATTGACAATGCTAGTTTGATGAAGCAAGGGAAGGATCTGGAAAAACCCGCTGTGACGGTTAAGATATCAAGGGTTGTAATTCGTGTTGCTACGGTTTTGACGTTTGTGATAATGTCAATCATTTTTCCTGACTTTGATAGGATTATTTCACTGCTGGGGAGCACTTTGTGTGTGACTATCTGTTTGATTTTACCGCTGACGTTTCATTTGAGAATCTTTAGAGGGAAACTTTCCAAGGCCCAGATGATTACCAGCTTGGGCCTTATTGCTATTTCCACTGTTCTCATGGTCGTGGGTACCATTGGGACCTTTTTATAGAGTTTTTTTTTTTTTCATCATTTGCATGTTGAAGACTGCTCACTGCTCGTTGAGCTTTGTAATTTTGTATTAATGTAAAAGCAATGGTTTATAGTCAGAGTTGCTCTCGTCCTCTCGTGATGAGATGGCATTTTTACCAAATGTAATCGCGAAGATCCGCCATCAAAGCAATACTCCATAAAAGTAGCTTTTTTCCTGCGCTGTTCGGAAAATATTTTGGACAGGAAATATCTCTTCCTTGGGTGATGGCCTATCTACGGGATGTAAAATAAATAATAATGAGAGTGTGTTTTCCAAAGGAGGCTACGAGAGGCCCAGTGCCTCGGGACTGGGACACATAAGTAGTAGTAACTCGGCAAAAGTTCACTAACTTAGCCATAATAAGAAACAGTACCGCCACCCGGAGGCCCACGAGCCCCTCATCTTGCATCAGTCAGCCCTGCATGTCCCGCTGGGCCGCTAAGTTAAGCAAAAACCAGCAGCTGATTACCTAATGCCAGCCTAAAGGGCTGAAAAAAGAAAAGCGGACCTCGAGACCGAGACCGAGACCGAGATTCGCGATTATCGAGCCCTGTTTCCTTATCGGCTCCCCCTGCACCGGCCGCGGCGCACATTAATTAATTATATTACTCCCCCCCGAGGGGATCCAGGCTTGGGCTGGCCAGGTGGAGGGCCCGGAGGCTCCAAGAGTCGCGCCACACTCAGCACTTTTGCTCTACAACGTCACGGGTGACATCATCAACGCCATATTAACGTTATAACAACACCTGAAATACAGCCTAAGTGAGAACAGCCCGTACTTAGTATACCATGGTATCTGTATACGGTACGCCCCGTCGAACAAGAGGCTCCGCGATCCCAAATCCCCAAACGGTCTCGACTTCCGAGATGGGCACAGTATCGTCCGCTGAAATGCACTCACGTGTAAATGATTCAGCCCAGTCGAGCGGTATCCTCCGCTATCAATCATGGGACTGTTTTATTTTTCCGGGCTCCGGGCTCCATAGCCAGCGTATTAACCACCCGCCGGGCTGCACACGCCAGATCCGCTCCTGGCTCGCTCGCTTCAGAAAACCCCTATAGATCGATCTGTCTGGGAGCACGAGCCTCGGGGGGGTTTAGACACAGCGTGACACACGAGGTTATCGCCCAGCGGGGCGGCCGGTGGGCACTGAGCAAGCCCACCGGCATGCCCACCGGTCTCCGGGCTTGAGTCACACACTGTGCCTCTCTCTCGCATTCTCGCCCACGCTGTGTGACACTGTGACATCAATCGCACATGAACCGCACAGATTACGCACAATCGGCGTGCAGCGTGCGTCGCTCCATCCTCCCCCCCGCGGCTGCGGCTGCTGCTGCTGCTGCTGCTGCACCCCTCTCCCGGGCCTGTTTGCCCCATAGCGCAGCAGATACGCTCTCGGCAGTCTCGAGGGCTGTAGCTAATATGCCGTAATGACTCTCAAAGTGGCTGTCTATAATAGCCATTATTATAGCTTAAGTTGTCGAGGCAAGGGGCGCCAGGCTATTGCATCTGTTGCATCTCGCTAAGCCCCAGCAGGGTTCTCAACCAGGGTTCTCAACCAGGGTTCCCAGCCAGGGGGGTAGGGATCTGTTCTATTTGCTCCCTTGTTTCTCGTCTGATAAGAAGCGACGACGGGCCAGCTCGGAACAGACCTCAGAGGAGAAGAGACCAAGCGGGCGAGAAGAAACAGGAAAGAGCCAGGAAAGAGGCCACAAGTGTTGAAGAGTTTGCAGCACAGCGTCTGGCTCTGAACGGATCCGGGAGAGATTGGCGCTCACCGAGCCCAAGGGAGAGCGAGACGGAGATCTGGACCTTAGTGGGGCAAAAAGGGCAAAAAGGGCAGAAGGCACAAAAAGTCTCTTGACATCGCAGCGCCAAACCTGCCGTGTATGCAAGTGATAACAGCCACCACCACATTTTTCCTAACTACCGGGGTAAAGAGAGGAAAAAGTCCGAAGTAACATATATTTATTACTCACCCTCGGGTGGCGGGGGGCAGGAAGTCTTTTCTCCCTCGTTTTTTTTTTATTCTTTCCTCTTTCTCTCGGATATCACTCGCCAGAAAGGAACTGGCTTGCCTTGGTATAACCAGTTTCTCGTGAATACCCTGGTTACATTGAGGTTTGGCTTAAAAAAGGACCTCTTCTTAGTGCTTGAGTGATATTGAAGGAAGTGGAGGTACACAGCGGCATAGTTGGACGTGAGCTAAGATGTCTCGCAATCCTTCGGCAGCGAACTTTATGGGTTTGACGACGCCTCCATTGCAGGGTGACCGAGGCGTGTCTTATGGGGGGCTGCCCGAGGAGTACAGGATGCTCAAGCCTCAAGGTATGAGGGAGTGCCCTCCTGGTGAGTACCCTCGACAATACCAGCACCCGAACCAGCACCCGAACCAGCACCATTTACAACAGTTGGAACCTCAGCTTATGAGCCGCCCCCCCGGGAGTTTTGGAGGGAACCAGTCTTCGCATTACGCTCCTATTCTGGAAAAGCCTCCAGTGCCGTCTGGCTCGAGGATGCATGTCGGTATGCCCTCTAGAGCAAGCGACACTGCTTGGCCGAATCCTTACAGAAGCATGTCCAATACTGGGACTAATACTAAGATTCCCAATGCGGTCAACACTGGAGGCAGTCCCGAGGCTAGTCACAAACAAACTGCTCGAAAGGACAGTGGCGGCACTGCTATGACAAAGTCGGAAAGTGCGGCGGCGGCGGCGGCGGCTTCTACGGTTGCCGCGCTGAATGCTGCAAATTACCCAGTAAACTTCCCGATACACGCGCTTACACCGCAGAATCAGGCCAGCATCCCCGAAGAGCAGATCAAGCTTATCCCCTCGGGTCCCAAATCTATTGCTACCAAGAAATATGCCACTTCTGTCGACGACCGTCACTTTTTAACTGTATATGAGTACATGATCAATGACCAATGGGTGATCTGGGACTATTTCACGGGGTATGTGCATCTGACTGGGATATGGAAGGCAGTGGGGAACTCCAAGGCCGATATTGTCAAATTGGTGGACAGCTCCCCGGCGCTAGAGCCTGTTATTAGACGGGTCAGAGGTGGGTTTCTCAAGATCCAAGGCACGTGGTTACCGTTTGACGTTACCAAAGTGCTGGCGTCAAAGGCATGTTACCATATAAGGTACGCTCTAGTACCTGTTTTTGGCCCTGATTTCCCGGACCTCTGTTTGAAACCGGACGAGCCAGGGTTTGGTCACTTGCAACTCAATTTCGACAAGGTACCCAAGAGGCGGCGTCACAAGAGAAATTCGTCTTCATCGGAGGTTAATAGTAGTCGTAACGGGGGGAAAAGGGAAAGAGAGCTAAAGGAGATACCACTTCATGTTGAGACAGCTAGCACGTCACGAAGCACATTTCAGGGAGACTCAAGGAGTGAGTACAGTCTTAATCCCTCTGGGTTTGCCTCTGTGCCCGGTTCGGCTGCTGCTGCAGCTCCTTCTTCATTAGAAAGCTCCCCACCCAAACGGCGCAAATCGGGCCAATTACACTTGTCGTCTTACTATGAAGAGGGTCCTCCGAGCTCCAACCAGCAGAACCCCCAACAGGTGCCGCCACAGCAAGATATCCCACCACATTCTGGCTATCAATACTACAAACCAAGCACAGGTGCTACAGTCACACCACCCAGCGCTCCTAGCGGAGGTGCCGGCCCCTCCTCGCCTCTCGAAACAATGATTCCCAAACGACACAAGAGGAATTTCAGCACCGGTGATACCAACCTCAGCAACGAGTATGAGGGGGCGGTAGAAAGTGACGACTTTGAAGACGACGACAGTCCAACTTACTCTTGCTACTTTTTGCCTAGAAATAGAAGAGCCACGTTCCCGCTTGCCAGCAATGCCTCGAGACCGCCTCCATTGCCGCCAAAGCTTGCTGTGAGTGATGATCATGGCTTGCTCAATTCTCCCAATGAGTTCTTAGAAGTGCTGCAAGCCACTAGATCATTGCAGCAAATCTCAGTGGGGAATGCCGGTAGAAGCTGGTCATTGGATCAAAGCATGGGCGGCGGGTTCGAGTTTGGCGGTAAGATCTGGGAATGGGATGGTAGACACAAGCTGGGAGTGGTCGAGTCCACTCCAAGGAGCTGTGTTTCTATTTCAGTTCCAAGTGATAGCCATTTGACCAACATGGCTAGTCAGCAACTAGCGCCATCTGCTGTGACTCAGTTGACTGGCGCCTCAGGACTAGTGCGCGATGGTCGACCTTCCGCAATGGATATTAACGGACTTCTCACTTAGAGGTTCTCTTTTCATGGGGTAAAATCCCTTTTCTATTTATTCATTTTCACTCTATTCTATTTCATTTTGGTTTTCTCGAGCGGAGAGGCAAGTTATCCATAGTTGTAGCCTTTTATTTATCAGGCAAGCTTCCGGCAAGCCATTATCATACGAGACATTTATCATCACAGTTCACGTGTAGTTGTCTCTATAAGAGACTAAAGAAAGAAAAATATGTACAAACTAGGCTTCCTCCTTCTCGGTCTCTTCTGCAGCCGTAGAACCAGGAGCATCCTTCATGAGCTCTGCAAAAACAGGGTCATTGAGCTTCTCGAGAACTGCCATGGCAACCTCGTTATTAGGGTCAAGGTTCTTTAGCGACATGGGCCCCTCAACGTCCTCCTCGATAGGCAACATCTTCGACTGGTTACCCAGCTGCTCGAGAGTCTCTGAATGATAAATATTGGCCTTGATACCAACACCCGCCATTGAATAGTTGTTCAGCACTGCCAGCAAGGTCTGAACAACCTCCGGGTTGGTATCATAAACCTTGATTACCCTCCTGTATGTGATTCGTTCATATGACACCATTGTTTTCTTATGCACAAATGGTCCTCTTCGTACCGTCCACCGACGCGTTTTCCGAGGCAAAGGGGTAGGCCCCTTGACAGGTGCGTTCAAGTAGTATGCAGCTCGTAGTGAAAAGTCGGCAAAGAAATCCAAATCTTCAGTGGTGAAAGATGCCAGCTTGATCTCAGCTACCAGGTTCCCATAAGTTACTGCCCTTCGTAGCGGAGCATAACGAGTCATTTCCACATTCAGAGGCACTGGCCGCCCTAGTTTGGAGTAAGGCGCCGTCGAAGACTGGACATAGTCTACCGTTTTCGGGTACAAGTTTTGAATTGGAGTTTCATCTTGAGTTGATGCTTCAGTCTGTATCGTTGCCGTAGCTGTTCTTGAACTTTTCTCTGTTGAAGCTGTCGTCGAAGGCGCCGACGCTAGTAATGGCGAGCTTAGCCTGTGGAATGCCCTAAGGGGCTGCTGCGAGAGCGTCCTGGGTATGCACGACCTCTGTATCTGGAACATTTCCCTTTGGAGCACTTTGGATAGCCAGTGTCAGGTAAGAAAAATTCATCGGCTCCCACCAGCTTAATTTTCAGACTTAGCCTTAACCACCGTTATTTGGCCGATTTCCCAGATCGTCGTCACAGAGGAGTGCACGTGACTATGGAATGAGACCGCTGGCGCCAACCAAACTAATTAGCGTCATTGACCCAACTTGGCACCACTGAGCGTAAAACCCAGGGAGCTGCCAAGCTCGGAATCCTACTAACTATGCGTGAATTGCAAACTGATGCAGCCTCTAAGGCAAGTTGAGTGCTAGTTAATTAATTGTTTTTATAATTTATATATTTTGGAATAGTTTGAGATAAATAAGATAGGTATGACGCGAGGGACCAGTTCATGCCAAAAGCTGCCTTCATTACAGTTTCAGTCCCTGAAAGGCAAGCCAGAGGCAAGCCAAAGGCAAGAAACCTACTCAGTGCCAACTTTGGACGCAAAAGAAGTCTGACCTTTCTCACGGTAAGTAGACACTGCTGGGATATTTGCTGGGATGCGTGTTTCCAAAGTAGAATAAGGACGTGGCTCCAAACGTATCAAGGTATGCAGAGGCACTTCCATCCATGGACTACGGTCTTGAGGGACGTTCATGAAATATGCATAGATGCAACGAAGAACGGCCTGGTGTGTAACAATCATGATATGCTCCTGTCGTTCTAGTTCCATAATAATAGGCTCCAACCGCGTCACCACGTCCCGATACGACTCTCCACCCCGGTAGCGGTACTCAAACTTGTTAGCGTCACGCGCCTCAAAATCTTCTGGGTAGTCAACCTTAATCTCTCCATAGGTCATACCATCACAAACCCCGGCATCGAGCTCATCAAGAGCCTTCCACTGAATTTTGTTGTAAGGCAAGAACCGTGCGGTCTGCTGAGTCCGCTGCAAGGTCGAAGTCCATACAGTCAATTGCTCGTCTCCAGCAGCCTCGCGCACTAGTTCAGGTAATTTTCGAGCATACAGCTCTCCACGCTTCGACAACGACGAGTCTCCACCCAGCTGACCCGACAGATTATACTCAGACTCCCCATGTCTACTCAACCAAATGCACCGCCGCTTGATATGCAGATTCATCAGATAGTACACGATCCTGCTTTGTAAGTAATTTTGAATCTGATTGATCACCACCTGAGCATTAACGTTGATGACTTTGACATAAGTCAGCTTCTCATCGTCAATAGTCTCATAGACTTTTTCATATTTACGAATCCTCTCAATGAAATCCTTGACTGCGCTGTCCGGGTCTTGCCCCACGTAGTCCGGGCTTGAAGTCTTCACGTCATGGATATTATGCATGATCAAATCTTTGTCGTCACACCAGCTTTCAACAAACATAGGCTCAATGCCTTGTTCCAGCATGATCTCTCTAATCCATTTTCTCCGTTCTTTTGTAGAATTGGTAGCATCCAGCACACCAACAACGCCATCCTCTTCTTGAAACCATTTCATCATATCCTTCACTGCAGCTAGCGCAGCCTGCTTTCTGAGCCGTTCTCCCTCCTTGTTCTTGGGATCAAAAAATTCCGCAGTTGGGTGCGCAGCCTCCAACCGCCGGTACGAGCCCACATTGAAACTGCGCGCATTGATAGAGAGCCAGCTCAAGTACCGCACAATCTTCTGGGCTATTAGTGATTTCCCTCTAGCTGGAAGACCCACCATGATGACGCAGATCCGAAGATTGCTCACATCCGAAATAGCATATGAACCCATCGTTTTTTTTCTTTCAGTTTTCTGAGTATCTCTTGTACTTTCGAAGTCGGGCACGCGCTCTCCTACTCCAATGGTTTTTGTGAATGAAGCGGCTCGTTTAACAGACCTATTCAATCCCAATTATCAGCCGAGGCTCTGTTACCGAGGAACAAGATACCTGCTTTCTGTAGCTCACTCTCAGATCGGCCTTCACCAATGATCTCGCTTGCTGCGCGTCTTCTTATGATTTCAATCAGTTACTGGCTTGTCTCCAGGCGCATTTGCAATCCCTTTCTGAGATGTGAGCTGGAAGTCAGGTTACGAATTGCGTCGAGTCTCCAAGGGTCAACAATTTATTTGTGCCTGTGGTATAAAGTAACAAACAAGTATAACCAGCTGGAAGTGATAGGCACTAGCTCATTAACGTTAAGGTTTTGTGCGGTAGGTCACGTTTACATCGGAGCGCGCTTAACTTAAGAGCCTTGACATCAGACTGGGTTAACGGGGAATCAGATTTCTCCAGTTTGTGTCACGTAGCTCAGCCGTGCCGAAACTGTGCGAGGTAGGATTTGTTGAGAGTCTCTTGAGACCGGGTGCGGGCTCGACCCCAGTGGATTTATATCTGCTGATTACTTCTGCCGAAGCTTAACTCTCTTTGCTTACGCCGGCAAACGGCGCGTGTCGATCCACGGTACTACCGAGCTGAAACTCCACAGTCAATTCTAATGGCACAGCTATACAGACGCATGCGCATATATTATCAGCGAGCCTGCTCTTAACAAAGCCAGCTCTTTAGGCAGGATAGAGGAATGACGAGAAAGGGTAACACTACCTAGTCTTCAATTGTACAAAAAGACTAGCGAACTTGAGACTACATCACCGAGGTCGGCAATCCCTGACTGTTACTTCGGACCAAAGTTTCCGGGGAAGGGGAGACCTTGCGAGTTTGTTTGATCTACTAATTGCATTAACTCAATTGAGCTACGACTGGCTCACTCTGAGTCCTGGGTTTTGCTCAATAACTATTCTTACGGCTGTGGCTACGCTTAGCTTCAGACAGAATGTCAACTGCTCAGCGGCGCGTTAATAAGGTTAAGCCCGCTAAGGCGGGGGCGGAACTTACTCAGACTCCAAACCCCAATGACGACAATTCTACAAGCCCAACTTTAGACGAAAAACTAGCAGCCGCAGCTGGGCTCGTGGGATGGGACGACTTGCCGGAATGGCAGAGAGACAACCATTACATCTTGACAGGATACCTGCTAGAGACCTCCAGCTACATCAAGTCGTTAGCCTCATTGCTACAGGTGCACAATGAGACAGGGAACATATACTCACATCTAATCCCAAGTGTGGCCAGCCTAGGGTTCACTTTATGGGCCATGGATTTCATCGTGCCCACTTTTAAGTCGACGACCATCAAGGACCATATTATTTTTGCTATTTTCCACTTGGGCTGCGCTTTGTGCATGGGGATCAGTGCCGGGTACCACCTGATGAAAAGCCATAGCTTGAGAGTTTCTACCATGGGGAACAGACTAGACTATTTTGGCATCGTTGTACTAATAGAAGCATCTATGGTGTCAATGATCTATTTTGGCTATTACAATCACCCTGCATGGCGGAACATTTTTTGGCTCATATCAAGTGTTCTGGGGCTTATTTGTGCCGTTGTATCTGTCGATGGCAAGTTCAGTACCCCTGATCTCAGGCCCTTCAGAGCTAAAATGTTTGTAGCTTATGGTCTCTCCGGTGCCCTTCCTACCATAGCGGGGCTGGTGCTTTATGGACCCAAAGAGCTGGTCAGAAGGATCCAGCTGTTTTGGATCGCGTTAGAGGGAGTCTTTTATATCCTTGGTGCTTTTTTATATGCTGCTCGGATCCCTGAACGGTACGCTCCAGGGAGGTTCGATCTTTGGGGCCATTCTCATCAGTTGTTCCATTTACTCGTGGTGCTGGCTGCGTATTGTCACTGGAAAGGGTTGGTCAATGCATACATTTATGTAAAAAGTTCATAATAGAAATTACCTCGAATATATGATAATACAGAAGTACAATGAAATAAATGCAAGAGGTCTGCTTTTGACTATGGTGAAGTTGGCAAAGAATGCAAGGATTTTGAGTTCGGCCCATTCCCGGATGAGTTCATATCAACAGCGTCAGGGATTATAATCTGATCAAACTTCCCATCGGCAGATTCGGTTTTCTGCCTGTTGATATACTGCAGCGTACGCTCAAAATGTTTGCGTGGCGAGTCGCTGATATTCTCCTGTCTGCTTGAAGCTCGTTCCACGTTTGACTGGATAAGTTCGATAAGGCCATTGATATACTTGGCCGTAACCGTTTCGCTTCCCCGGTCGAAATAGTACAGGTAGCGGTTAAGAATCTCGACAAAGAGTTCCAGGGACACGGCGCTGTCCATACAGACATCGGCAACTCTCAATGCACGCTGCAAGCACTCAAGTACCCGCTTGTCGTCTCTGAATAAAGGAACACCACCAGCGTTGGTGCCGTCTTCCTCGTCCCTAGCAGGGATCTCGGTGGCAAGCCACAGGTGACTCGCCATGTACACAGCTCGGCACTGGTCAGCCTTCTTGAGAAGCTTGGAACCGTATTGAGCACATTTCGAGGTCAGAGTATCGTAATTGTCAGATCCGAGGTTTCGGGTCGACTGCAAAGCACCGGCTATAATCAGTATTGCCTGGTACTGCGACCGGGAGTCTGATATAGACTCTTCGTAAATTGCAAATGAGTCTGCAAAAAACTCGTAGCTCGCCTCAGAGCATGCTAGTTGGTCAGCCACCCCGGCAGCCGTGACATAAAGCCTTAGCGCAAGCTCGCTCTTTCCTGCGGCGTTCAGCTCTTCTATAATCTGATGAAGGAACCGGAGCGTCGAGTTAACCTTGGCCATGGTCTCGTCATCTTCCTTTTCGCCATCATTGCTAGCCCTGTCACTGTACATTCGAGCCAGATTAAGGCCACAGTTAATCAGAGCTGGGTACGTGTACTGGATTCTTCCACCCTGTAGTCCCTGCTTGGCAACAGCTAGCAACTTGGCGTGCTTATCCAAGTCGCCCTTGCCAGACAGCAGGTGGACCACTCTAGCAACACGCGACTCCTGCGCAGTATCCAACTTATCTTGTGTACCATCTCGTGCCGTTGACACGCCTCCCGGGATCCCTCCTCCCCCATTTGACGATGATGCACCATTAACTCCTGCTCCACTCTTTTGTTGGATAATAACTTTGAGGATCTCAAAGATCCCCTTTGCGTCAGGGACGCTTGTAATTTTGCCGCTTTTCAAAATGGTGTCCAACACTGACTTGGAGACCGCCCTTTGTGTAGCTACGGGCTGCGCCTCTAGTAGTGGAATATAGTGAGGAATGGCCAGAACTTTGGATAACGAGGAGAAAGACTTGGTCAGGAGCTGCAGAAGCTCCATAATAGCACGGTTCGCCTCTGGTGAGAACTCGGCCACTTCAGTAGACCGCTGGCGGTCATTCATGTACTTGAGCACCTTGTCAATGTTTTCAACATTGCTAGGGTCTGAGGCAAGTGAAAGTCGTACCACCGATAGGACAAGCGCAGACAATTCCTGAATCGACAAGTCTGGTCTAACTTCAACCAGTTTACCGATATGGTTCCAAAAGATTTCGAATAAGTCAAAAACTTTGACATCTTCGGGGTTGGCAGGTTTATTCGCGGGAGCACTATCGCTGTCTCCCTCAAGTCTATCTTCATCCCTCTCACTCCCACTCTTTTCAGTCCCATCTTCCTGCTCTCTTGATCTCTCTTCACTTTCAGTCACCGAAAGTTCCTTCAACTTAGCCTCCAAATCGTCCTCCCTCGTGCAATAATCAGCCAGCCTGTTCATCATTGTAGTCATGATCTTATCCAAGCTTGTTGATGGGTTCAAGTTGTTGGTGGAGTTCAAGAATATATCCAGAGTGTACAGGTGGAATTCATCTGGAAACACTTGGCATATAACATCCAGTAAGTACTCTTGTGCTAGCGCATCCCTGCATTGAATAACCTGCTCCAAGATAGCAGGAAGAATTGAGCTGCGGTAGTTTTCTTTCACAATACCTTCCAACTGAGACAACCGGACCAAGTTCGACCCCACCAGAATCTGTAGCTCTTTCCGTTCTTGTATGCGCTTTTCACGTTCCCGACTATGACCCTGGTGCTGCAGCCGCACCCATAACTTGTTCATTTCAATAAAGTTGGTAATCACAAACTGCACCGAGTCCTGTAAATTACCCTGGGGTCCATCACTGGAGCCTACTGGAAGATAATCCCGGACTCCCTGCGAGAGGTAGTACCGCAAGAACAACCCTCTGATGGGGTGCTGGACGCCTCGGCACATTTCCATCATATCCTTCATAATCTCCTTGACGGGAGCATCGGGTACAGACATAAACACAGTCCCTACTGTGAGCATTAGGTACAGCCGGGGCACGATGTTGCCAGCGTATTGCACCAGCTCATAGATATCTGCCAGATGATGATTGGGGTGGTCATCCTTCAAAAACGACCCCAGGTAGCTGAGAGCATCGAAGGCGGCAATGTAAAGCTCATAGTACTGCTTCGGGGTCAACGCCGAAGTTCGCAGCTCTGCAAGGAAAGTAGAGGCATGTTTGATTGCATCCAAGAGCCTCCCCTTTGTTTCCAGGCACCTCCGCATCTGAGTCTCTTGCTGTCGTATAAACACAAGCGAGTCCTCTAAATGCTTCGCCTGCTCATCGGCGGCGTAATCCCCAGACATGGTGACAACCGGTTTACCCTCGTTTGCCCACTGGCGCAATTGCCTTTATTTTTCCTTTTTGTTCAATAGTATGTGTTACTTTTGATTGCTTTTATTCGCCGGCAGTGGCCCAAGTTGACCAGATGGCAAGGGTGGCCCTATTGATGGCTTGTTTACAGCGCACTTCTATCTTGATAAGATGGCAAATGTGTAACAGTTACTAGCTGCGATTAAGACGGTTTCCAATGTCAAGGCTGTGAGTTAATTAGGGGCCAGCTAGGAGCAGCGTTGTTAGACCGATTACGCATGCGTGCAGTAGTTATTAAAGCAGAAATATTTGTGCTCGCTTAAACAGTAACGTGACTCACGCAGCAGAGCCGGCCACGGCGGCGAATAATCTAAGTGTACGCGATCGCTCGATCGTCATTCTGGGGAACCAGCTTTATAATTAGTGCGGGCCGGTACAACGCGCCCCATTATATAATATTAATATTCACGACGAACTGTAAGGCCTTCGACATAATTTCTCTACAGTATCCTGGAGTGCTTTACGAGCCAACTGACCGAGACAGTGGGGTTGGTCGGGCCCAGGATCTGGCTCAAAGTCCCAGCATTATTGAGCTCGTGCGCTGCTGAAAGCAGCCAGTAGCCCAAAACTTTCGTCACTCAGATGAGTAAAAAAATAGGGAGAGTACGGAAGTTCCGGAACTACGGAAAGTTGCTGACAAAGTGTACGCTTTGATGCAAACCTTTGGTTCTTGCTCTGTTCCCGCAGTTCTTCCACTGTTGCTGGGACAAAGCGGGAGCCTCAGCTAACGCGTAAACATGTAGGGCCGCTAGGAGGCAGCTTTCAAAAAAAAAAAAAGCACCATCTACCTTCGTTACCAGGAACGACGACGGTCACAAGCCATTTTTTCGGGTAGATTGCTCGCTTCCTCGACTTTGCTGCTGAGATACAGCCTCTATTACTTTATATAGCTCAAGCTGAGACACTATACAGCAGTTAGATCGCAACAGCTACCATTCGGTGGCTCTTGGATAAGCCATTGAATGGATAGAGAAAGTTGAAGATACAAGGAAAACAAGTCTGAAGAAAAAAGTACTATTACTGAAACTAAGTACTTGAAAAAAACTAGCATAACCTCAATAGAATAATAAGCAAATAAAAAAGAAAGAAAGAGTTGGCGAGTAGCTTTCGCCATGGTCCCCGCCAGACTCATGGTTGGCACCTTGGTGCCCGCGTCTGGTGACTCCTTTGTACCGAGCTGCGAATTGAACATTTGAACAAGTCGGATAGGCTATCAACCCTGACCTGTTCCTGGGGAAGGAAACAGGCCTTGCAGACTGCGACTCATACAAAAGTCAAATGAAGACTGGCCCCCGTCGGGGAACAGACTATAAGAGACCTGCCTTGATAATTTGTCCGATACTCCAGATTACAGATGAGCATTGCAGCTTTTGTAATTGTGCAGGCACCAAGTCTAATAGCCAACCATAAGTCTCCGAGAACGTAATCTTTGGTTTGTTTGGCTTTTTTTTTTGGGGGGGGACCGACCCCTCGTGGTCCACTGCTGATGCGGTCTTGGCTGTCCTTCCTTCATGCTGGCTGCGCCTTAGACAGCCGCCGAGTCGTATGGGTTATACCCTGGCCTACTCCTGGGGAAGGAGTGAGGTCTTGCAGACTTTGGCTCATGCGGGTGTCAAAAGGAAGGCTGACCTC
>JAKTSO010000083.1:0-48878 GCA_030580275.1 Groenewaldozyma sp. yHMH443
TTTGCTTTTCGCTGCTCTCTCGTGTTCTTATCTCCTTCCGTGTTTGGCCTCTTTTTTATGTTTTCAACTCGCTTGCCTCGAACTGCCCGCTCAGCCCGCTTTTCTCTTGTCTGTAGTTTTTTTTTGTTTGTTGTTAAATTTGCAAAGAGAAAATTGAGCTGATTTTTTTTGTCAATTAATTTTTTTTTTTTTTTTTTTTTTTTTTTTTAATTCTCCACCATTATATGTTTACTAATTTTTTGCTTTCGCTTGGGGAACTGTATTATTGAAACATTCTACTCAGTTCTAGACACTGTTGATACCTTTTTGGTGGGCTGGTCTACCATATCCAGGAACAAGTTAGGAAAAGGGTATGAATAATATCACCACTGCATTACTAGGGCTAGGGATTGTATGTATAGTGTTTGCACATTATGAGATGATAGCCGATACGTTGAGAGGTTCGATGGATATGGCAGTACGGTACTGGAACGAAGGGATCGAGGGTCTAGGCAGTGCGGCCAGCGGTGGTGCTGGTGGTGCTGGGAGCCGACTGAACAATGGTGCCATTGGGCCATTTATAGACCCCAAGGAGGACCTAGAGCCCTGGGAACGGCGAAAACTGGGTCGAACCAAAGAAGTGGTCCGCAAGTATCAGGAGACGCATTGTGTGGGCGGGCTGGCTAATGAGGGCAATACGTGTTTCGCCAATAGCATCATACAGGCATTGAGCTCAATGAGTGGGTTCTCGAGGTTTCTGGCTGGTCAGCCGATTGCTGAGGCTAAAGACTCGGAAGAGCCCAATGGAGAGAAAAGGATAATGGACGACTCGGGTTTAAAAGGATCAGAGTATGCACAGTACTTGCTAGAAGTTATTGAGAATTTGAATAAAGTGGAGGAAAATAGGCATGGCCACCGGCTTGATCTGGGTAGCCTTATCAGAGGCAGTGGTAATGAGTACTTTGGGTTGGAACAGGAAGATGCCCAGGAGTTTTTTCAACAGTTGATCTTGGCTCTGGAGAATGAAGTGAAAAAGTATGGTGTTGCTGAATCGGAGAAGGAATCTCAGGACAAGTACCTGCTGCCGTTTGACGGAACGATAGCTGTCAAAGTCGAGTGTGACGTGTGCGGCGAGTCAGATGGGGCTAGGAAACAGGTTATCTCTTCGCTAGACTTGACCCTAGGTACTGAGAAGTACTCTTCTAGAGGGTTTCTGAGCTCAACCGCTGCAGTTCCATTGGAAGAACTTATTAGGGACTACACTAGCCCTGAGGTGATCTCGGGAGTGGAGTGTTACCGGTGCAGTTTGACAGATTACCGTAACGAGCTTGAGTCGAAATATGAAGAAACTTCACTGGGAATATTCAAAATCCGGATGGAAGAGATTGCCAAGGTGTTGTCACAAGAGACTCCTATCAGTGACGAGGTGTACAGCAAGCTGAAACCCAAAAAAATCAGGACCCTGGCAACCAAAACGAAAAGAACAAGCTTTGCCAACCCGGTTTTCCCACTGTTGGCAGTATATATCAACCGAAGTGGGTTTGAAAGGGGGAGGCCTTATAAGAACCACAGCCCAGTAGAGTTTCCAGTTTATTTGGAGCTAGGCTCTTCGGAGACGGAAGAGTCGAAACGACCAGCAAAGTATAGACTATCCGCCACTGTCATTCATTATGGGTCGCATAATTTCGGGCATTACGTTGCCTTCAGGCGGACGCCGCAGGACGGGTTATGGTGGAGGGTCTCTGACCAAGTAGTAGCATTGGTGTCGGAAAAAATGGTTAAAGCTGCGCAGGGTGTTCAAATGTTGTTTTATGAGCGGGTAGATGGGAGTGAGGAGGTTATAGAATAGGAGATAGACGAGGAGGATAAGGAGAAAGTAGACGAGCAGCAGGCTGCCGAGGAGGAGCCGACTGAGGAAGACAAGGTGTCAAGCGACACTGAGCAGAATGTCTCAGAGAGTCAGACCTTGCCGTTGGAGTCAAATGAGCCAAATGAGCCAAACGAGAAAACCGAATTGCTAGAGAACAGCAAGCTCTGAGCGTCCAGGAGAGCTCAGTCGATATTATATGGCACAACCAGAAACGAAAAAAGCAGCAAGTATTGTTCGCTTCATGTATACTAAGTCCACTTAATAGCATTGTGCAACTTTTTATTATCATCATTTTGTTCTAATCATGTTTAAAGGTCCAGCCGAAGCTGGTGTACAGTCGCTAAAGTTGGCTCTTCAGTGATGGGCTGCTTTTGCTGTACCTGCCGCCGGTTGCTCCCATAGCAATAGATTTTTGGCAGCCATCATAGACTAGACTCAAGACTAAAACTGGTGCGCAAAATCAGCCAAGAACGGATCGATTCTTCGGCTTGAGTTTAGAGACTACACAGCTCTCATAGGATGATGAGTGCGTTAACGCGCATGCAGCAAGGACCTACGGACATGGGTAAGTCATTTATAAGTCCAGTTAATGGAAAGTTGCGGCAGCAGCTGTTAATAGAGCAAAATTTATTCGAAAAGTATCCGAGCTAGCCAGCTAATTTAATAATAAAATGACGGTACTAAACTCGAGTACCCTTAACGTTTCGGGAAAACTCTAGTAACGCGTGATACTACATGCATGCAAGCTGCATCGATCGATTTATAAACGCGATTCGATATGGACCGCGTTGGCGAACATGCATGAGGATGCAGGCTGCCAGCTGCGGCCGAGATTTTTCAACTATTACGTAGTCCGTCATGCTCGATGAAACTCAGTGCTACAAAAGCCTCTGGTACTTGATGACAGAACTTCTGTGAAAGGCAGTCAGTCACGCTTAAGAATTGCGGCGTTCTTCGGCTAATTTGGCCAAGTCAACCTATCTGTAACTCGTTTATTGTGACTACTTAGCGACTGAGGACCCTGAGAGAGCTGCGCTTCAACAGGGTCCTTGATCGAAATAGAGACTTGCTGCTGCTACTCGACTACACTGAGCTGCCGCATGGTTCAAGCAAACAAGCAAACCAACAAATGTCGTCCTGCTTTTTGCTTGATCAAAGTCCAAGGGGCTCATTGCTGAACTTGGTTGGATTTGCTAAAATCCCGCATTGAAGCGGCTAGACAAGCAGCCAAATGACCATTTTCAGGGTTCTGTGTTGTTACAGTTTCGGACTTAGCGCTGAAAGGCAGCGGAATACTCTGGATTAGCGCCGGAAGCAGCCACCTAGAAATAATCAAAGTCGCTGCAAAGTAGCCACGGCCTTCAATAACGATGAAGCTTTATCATTACTCGACAGGGCTCCGTTATCTTTGAAAGTCCGCTTTAGCCCCATTGATGGCACTTGAGAAGGCAAGGTTGATGGGCACAAGGAAAGGGCGGGCGCCAATTGTGCTCAGCGGTATTATTTCCGGACCCCCTTGGATATCTATGGAGCAGGCTGGCCGAAGGCGGTGAAAATCCCGATTGCCAGGTTACCGGACCACAGGCCCCCTGCCTTCCCTCTATAGCAGTGTAACAAGATAGGCTAGATAGGCTTCCATTAGCTGCTCAGGGGCGTATAACAGCTTCACTGCAAGTCTAGCTGGTAGCTGAGATTGGTCGTCATTTGGGCACGGCCGTTACAGTCTGTAAATGCGTATAGATTTCCAGCGTTCTTTTGTGCCGTACTAGTGGCCTGTAGGCGATCGGCCGGCTTAGAGATCAAATAGCTGGCCGCGCCTATTGCTTACATAGGGTATTACCAGCGGGGATCATCTCAGGTTCATCTCTCGATTTTACGCCTTGATGGGCCATATGCTTGTATGTTCTTTGTCGGGCGATGATGCCAATCAACGCCATCGCTCGCTGGCAGTCGCTGTATCGTTGCATCGGGGCTCTGCCGCTCTGCCGCTCTGAGCTCAAGTCTGGGTTTGGTTTGCGCGTAACAACCGTGTTTTAGGCGTATCAAGACCCTGCTGGCAATGAAATTTGCATGTGATTCTCTCCTTCGCAGATCGAATGAACTAGCTAGTACCTTCAAGAAGGTAACAGCAGAAGCAATATCTCTCATTTCAAGTCGAGTAGCCGTTGTACTCAACTCTATAGCAAACAAACTAAAACAAGCTATGGTATTATCTGCAAAGGGATTACTGAAAAATAACGCCGCCTTTTGATAAGAGGCTGAGGCTGACCTGCTTTGTATTTGAACGTCGTCACAAGGCTCCCCAATAGGCCAGAGCTTTTCTACATAATCCCTCAAAACTGGAAGCCCCGCTCGTTCGGGCATTGAAGAGAAAGTTCGTCCTGTAAATAGCTCACGGTCTCAAAGCCCGAGACTCCGAGCCGCTTTCAGCATAAGGGACTTCCATTGGACTTCCCCTAGTAACAACCGAGCTCACGGCTCCAAGCTACAATAATTTTGGTGGATGCTAGGAGTTTAGTATGATGAAAAATTGGCTCATCCTGATTGGCTGAGCAAACTCGCTTCCAGCATTTTACTTGGACTGTGGTTGTACAGTCAACCAACTCGATTAAGTTTTTGACGGTTGATGGTTGCGTCCAGTGGACTCCAGTCTTCTGCGCCAAAACTTGAGCTCAATATTATTTGCTTTTGCTGACTGAACGAAGTCTGTGAGCTTAGGTAAGCACCCCTGCTAGCTCCCTCAAGTCCGCGCACAGCTTGTATTCCGGGCCTTAGCAGCCTGGAACCGTTGGTAGTGAATACCATGGCACTAAATAAAAGCGTCTCAGCAGTCGCTTTATGCCATATCAAGTCATGAAGCACCGCTGGTGACAGCCAGAAACGAAATACGAACCACTACTCACTCCAGTGCAACGGTAGTACTAAAGGCCCCACTTTCGTCATTGCGGCCATTTCTTTAGCTGAGCTTCATTATGATATCCGCTCACTATTATTATAAGCGTTTAACAATAGAGAATGCCCATCTCATCGATCGATCGCGATTAGCCAATCACAGCTTCCCGAAAAGGGAAGGAGCAAGAGAACCCAGCCTGGTAGAGATGCCATGCCCATCAACATATATTCTGAAGTCGCCTCGCCATTGGCCCAAAGGGCTTTTCTCGAGCCGATCGAAATAATTGCGCTCGAGCCCCCTCTCCTCTCTCCTCTCTCCTCAACAGTGGCCACTGGCCAGTGCGCCACTGCGATGAGGAGCTCAATTATTGCCCTCGGGGGCCTCGATCGACAAACTTATGGGCAAGCTGTCAAGCAGTCAGAAGATAGTTCCGGACACAGAAGCAAGGGAGCAAATATATACAGCTCCCTGACACTCAATAGAAGGAGCAACGAAGCCAAGAACGCGGAAGTACAGAAGGCTGCCTATTGATTAGACCCGTTTCTGCAACGGACATTGCTGAGCCCTGCTGCCCATGAGCCAAGAACCATATGACCTCACTCTCCTGATATCTCTCAAAAGGCTAGTGGGCATGCTGTTGAGCTCCAAATAACTTAACACAGGTCTAGCAAGACTCTAGCTAGGTGAGTCAATTAGTTGGATCCAGCAATATTCCTTGGATCCTGGCAAAGGTCAAGGGTGTTTTCAACAAGACCTAACGTATAGACGTCGACCTGTTCTTTTACAACTAGCGTTAGTAGCCCCCTACTTTCGGACCGTATAGAAGACACATGAGCAGAAGCTCTTCAATCTAGATTGTGCAAAGCTGGCATCCAATTAAACAAATTGGCGATGATGCCTGCGGTCGATGCAGAGACCCTTTTGGGAGCGCCTCTCGTCTCAGTACCAGCAGCTCGCAGTGCCAACGGGCCCGCTTTTGCTCAGCATTTGCCCTGTGCAAATTGCACAATTGCCTGCAAAAACGCCCGTCCGAATTCCTCACATTTCTTTTTCCTGGGGTGTATATTTGTTTTTTCTCCCACCAGTAACAAAAAATCAAAAATCACAGCTTTTTGTTGTTAATTGCCTCGCCAGGTTAGTTAGCGTTAGCAGCAAGTGGCAGCAGCCCGCAGCGGCGATTAGACCCGCCCTATCGCCAAACCCACGCACGCGGGCACGCTGCCACACACCACCTGCACTGCGCGCTGCCAATTAAAAATAAGTGGCAGCCGCAGTGGCGCGGACCAATTAAGTTACTGGTGACTCTGGCAGTCTGCCACTGGAGGTGGGAAATTCCAGCAAACGGCAGGCGGTGGATGGTGGCCAGGCCAAGTTACAGGTGGTCGGCCGCAAGAGCACTGGCCGCAAGCGGCAGTGCGCTTGCAGCAAAGGGCTCTCTGTCTTTCTTTTTTGCTGGTTTTTCATTTATTTATTTATTTTTTTTATTTTATTTTTATTTTATTTTCTCCGGCCCGTACTCTCTGTCAAACACTCAGCTGGAACGCCAAGTCATTGTGTCGCAGTCTCATCACCGAGGCAGCGGCCATCCCTGCCGGTACTAAAATTATTATCGCCCATTGTGCAGATCGCTGTATTAGCCCCCTCCTTCTCTGCTATTCCTTTCCCTCCGAAATGCTCGCCAGCTGCCTCGATACAGGCGCCGAATGGGCCGCCGCTCTTTGTCAGCGCGTTCATCGTCGTCGGGCTCCCTGAAGCTCTGCCTCTTCTTACGAGCGCCCATTTGGCCCCCTGGCCCTTCGGCCCTCCGGCCCTCTGCTCGCCCGAAAGGCGCAAGGCTGCGCGCCCGGAGGGGTCGATGGCGCTAAACCGCGCATAATCAGCCGCAGATAGTGGTCGCTAATTAGTCCCGCTCCCCTCCGCAGCCGCAGCCGCAGCCGCAGCCAGTGCTACAGTCAGTGCCGCTGCTCTTCCAGCTGCTTCTTCCTCGTCGTCTGCTCAGAGTCTCAGACTGCTCTCTCACTCTTTTTGGCTAGACTGCCACAGGCACGCCGGCTGCGTGCCCGCCGGCTGCTGCTGCTACTGCTGCTGCTGCTGCTGCAACTCCCTCTGGGTTCATTAATTTAAGCAGACCCAGCGTCTCATTCTGCTCATCACCTCCCTCGCATCGTCATCCCCTAAATCCCTTTTTCCCTTCTTTTTTGTTTTTCCCATTTTGCTATATATTCCCTCCCGGGCCCCTCCCGTCCTCCCTTTCCTTTCCTTGGAATTTTCTCTCTCCCTCTCTTTTTCCCTCCCTCTGCTTCTTTTCTTTCTTCAGTGTCAGTGTCCAGAGGTCCTTTTGTTTCAACTCAGCGCTAGAGTCTTTCTTCTTCCTTTGACTCCGACCACAATCTGACCCGGTCATTATTAAGCTTTTAAGGTTCATCGCCCCCGGCTTGAGGCTAAAGCTTAACCAGAAAAAGCGCGAGCCAAGAGGGGAAAACTCTAAAACAAAACACAGGTATCTCTCAGTAACAAAAAAAAAAAGAGTCAGCATGATGGACTCTATCGAGGCGGAGAAAAGGGCGGCCAGCATCGCTGCTGCTGCCACGTCTTTCCAGCACGGGATTTTGGGCGGCGGGCCAGACAACAGCGGGAATATAAAAAGACACCCATCGTCTACCGCGTCGTCCCCTGGAGCAGCCATCGCAGCTTCCAGTGCTGCTGCAGATGACAAGCGCAAGCAGCCCTCGTCGTGGGACCCTCACGATGACCTGGTGCTAAGACACCTCAAGGAAGTTCTCAAGCTCGGGTGGAAGGATATCGCCGCGTATTTCCCCAACAGAACCACAAATGCCTGCCAGTTCAGGTGGAGGCGGCTCGTCTCGGGTACTCTGAGGTCACATCAGGTCCAGGGAGGCCAGCAGCAGCAGCCACAGGGACTCCCCGGTATGCCTCAGCAGGGGGGTCTTCCTCAGGATATGGGCGTCGGCCTAGGCGGTAACAACTCTAACCCATTGCTGCTTTCCTCCCACCAGGGTATGCCAGGGCAACACTTGCATCAACAGCAGTTCCACAGCTTCCACGAGCAGCACCTGCAGCAACAGCACCTGCAGCATCACCAACAACCGCAGATGCTCCATTCACAACAGCCTTTCCATTTATCACAACCACACCAGCAGCACCAGCACCAGCCACACATGCCTGCTGGGATGTCAGCCATGCACGCTTTCTCAGCAGCAACTGCCACCCCTGCTCCTCCTCCACCACCTCCTCAAGATGCTAGCTATCCTGCCCCATTTCAAAATACCAACCCTCTGGCACAGTTTCAGCAGCTCAATGGTTATAGACATCCATCTGAGCAGCAGGTCTCACAGCACCAGCATCAGCACCAGCATCAGCACCAGCATCAGCACCATCAGCATCAACACCATCAGCACCATCAGGTTCAGCAGCCTCCTAGTGCCATGTCGGCGTTCCTGAGCAGTGCAAATGCAAGCAATATCAAGAGCAGTACAAGCTCCAATTCTGGTGCTATTGCTAACTTGGTATCTCCAAATAGCTCAGTCGGTCCCATGAACGTTCCAGGGCTCTCGTCGGCTTCCTCGGCCGTTTCGTCACCTTCTGGTGCTATTCAGGCCTGGAGCCGGGATCAAGATGAGGTTCTCATGAGAGACCTTTCCCCAGATGAGCTTTCAGTGTTGCTGCCTCAAAGGAGCGATGTCGAGATCGCAGAGCGACAAAACCATCTCAAGAGAAGCTCTTCAATGTCGTCTTCTCCAGTTGGTAGCACCGACAGCCGGCTTACTCCTGTTGCCGGTAGTTCATCTGACCAGACTAGTGCTGCTAACAACAACTCTTACCGTGACTGGAACGCCAAGTTCCCGCCAGCAAAGAGACCAATGCTCAGCAGACCTAGCAGGCCAGAAGCATCTGGTTCTTGGAAGTTCTTTGACGGCCAAAGGATATCACTCCCAGCACCTGTTATCCAGCGAAGTGCTCCATCGAGCGGGTCGCTGTCTACTTCCGTTGGAAACGATACAATTTAGGGGAAAAAAAAACGTCCCTCTAGAAGGCTGAGTGCTCGGATGAGCCTGCAGTCCTGTTATATTACCAAAAACCTCCAAGCTCGAAGGTTAAACGAGCAAGATTCAACGCGTGACGAAATAACATTTGAAAGTTAAACTTTATTACACTATGGTAACGGCAAGGGTCTGAGTTTCATTTTGGTTCTAAAATGAAACTCTAAAGCTCGGCTTGTTCCATATACTCTTAACTTATTCAAGCCTATGATGTATTTTTTATATTTAACGATTTTTATTACTTTTCTCTCTCTCAATTAGACGAAGCTCTGTTTTTCCACAGAGTGTGTTTTGAGTAGGGGTGCTTCCAGTAAACTCTCACTTTTACGTAACTGGACATGGCGCATGAGTAACGGCTGAAAAGCCAACAGTGCGACGTTTCGTCAGACTTCGAAGTGCCGCGCATGGACTTACGTGCTCGCTGGTTATCTGTGTGAGCGTTCAAGGCGCCGCTTGCAGCCAGAGAACTCGACCACTGGCTGATGCATGCGCAAGTGTGCCCGCTCTTGGCCTAGAAGAAAAAGCACCAGCAATTCTTCTGCGTGCTGCTGGCCCACTGCCGACCCTGAGCTTGAAGTCGCTGCAATTTCTGCAGATTGTGCAAAAGTTCAGCTGCGAGCCGATGCTGCCAAGATTTTCACTCTGTGGCACTGGTAGCGACTCAGCCGAATCAGCATCTGTTTAAATCTCGACATTTTGTATGCATAACATTTTTTTGTCACCATTATCATCATCATCATCATCATCATCATCATCATCATCATCATCAGGCCATATAAGTTTTCTGTCCATGCCACACGCATTGGCACCATTTTAACCAAAACAAGTAAGGTAACTGATTGTCAAATTTGGGAATTTTCCAACACAGACAGGGCTGCTGCTACAGCTAATATAGCCCCCCCTTTTCACCTTCTTGTTCTGGCCTTCGAGGTGGGCCATGCATACTGGCGCATCAATGCGCATTGTGTGCCGTGCCTTGCTCACACTAGTTTTACTAGCTTTATTCTATTGCTTTGATTCTCGGAAGCTAATGTTCTTTCCCGGCTTTGTGGATCTTTACAGAGTTATCACAAAACCAACCTAAGCAAAAGTTTTCTTTGTGTATCCACAACAGTTTGGCGGCACTGAAGATGATTAACCTACCAATCATCAACAGCATTGCTATCAAAACTATGCTAAGTAGCAACTGGAGGATGTACCCTTCAGAGCGCTTGCTACGTTGAAGAGCCATTCTAAGAATAAGCCTGAATAACTTGGAAAGGCATAAGGAACGAAAAAGCAACTAACAACGAGACAGCCAAAGGCTTGGCAGCATGTGACATGAAAATTAGTTTTTCCGTGCTTAAGTACGTCGTGGGTCACTCTTCTTGTCCTCTTAAACCGGCTTATAGTGAATTCCTCGAAAACGAACGCAGTGGGTCTGCTGCGGGTCTGACGTGGCTGATAATCAAGATCGACAAATCGATAGGTACTATCCGGAAAAACTTTGAAAGATAAATTTGTATTACGCGTCTTCTAATAAACGTAGTGACTGCAGAAATTTCACCCGCGATCGTCCCCATACATGCCACACCTGAGATTTACAGACTGCTGGGTGTGCTAGGTGAGTGCTTGGCCCAGTCTACTTGACTTACCAGCACTGCAGAAGGCTCTAGTTCGAGATATTAACCGTTAGTGCCAGGAAGAGTCTCTCAACGATATAGGCTTTATCTTTCCAAATGAGGGGGGATTTGACCAATGTGAAAATCTACTTCAGACTCAGAGTATATAGCTTCGGAGGCGCATGAAATCAAATTGCTGGCAGCTACTTCCAGATAGTGGTCACTCATGTCTCCTAATTTCTCCAATACAGATCATCTAGCATTTCATAACTCTTTCTCACACGTGGGACGTCCCGGACGTGGCACGCGCTGATTCAAGCAAGTTTTCAAAAAACATCTCTCAGAAATTTGGGCCTTCGAATACCCTCGCGGAATATATAAACTATGGATTCTGCCAAGTCCTTTCGCAGCCTTCGGTCGAACCAGCTCGAAGGCTGGTCTCTGGCAAACAGCATGAGTTGTGCAACGAGTCGTACTCAAGGCTGATCACCTTAAGTGTATAGTAAACTTGCCGTCGGATAACCGTCGCGATCAAAAACAGAAAGATTGTGCAATTTACGGCCGATCCATCAAAAATTGACTGCTGCGTACTAGATTTTTTGTCGACAGCTGGAAAAAGCCGAGGGGATCATCGCTTCTCAGGGCCATTTTATGCCATAAAGAGGTTAATGAGCGAACATGCTTGTAAGTGTGCGTAAAAAAAACGTCATCGCATTTTCATGGGTAAAAAATGTTGAGACTAACTCGTGTATTCAAGCCGAGCTTTTTGGGGCACGGATGTGATTGCAATGCGTTCGAGCATGCAGGCCTGCCTAGCGGTTTGCATATACCGAATTTGGTCACGAGTAGTGAAAATCTTCTTTTACCTTATGGCATTGCCGTTTCCATGGTAAAAGATGGCTCTACAGAAGGCTCTTTGCCTACCAGTAAAGTTTAGCAAGACTCGCATGTCGATACATACCTTCCTAAGTTGTAGAGTGGTGAGATTATAAGTTAAATAACCAACTTGCTCCAATGCTGAAAATAATAGCCTCACCTGATTGGAGCTACTGGGACAGCTGAATTGTCATCAATCTCAGCATCGCTGTAGATCATATCCTCGTCATCATTACCTCCGCTCGAGGCAGCAGCGACAGAAGCAGGTCCAACCTTGGGATCATGGAACTCATGCTCAGCATCATGTTCCTCTTCTAACGGCCTCGGTTCCCATAAAAGCAGATCGGGTACTACCCGGAGTCGCCGTCTCTCCCATTGGCCCACATGCACACCCAAAACTTGCCGGTCAATCTTGATTGCGAAATTGCCGTACTTGTCTTCCACTAAAAATTGGAGCTCCTCAAGAGCATAAATGACATCGTCGAGCGTGAGACCCGTCCCCTTTGATATATCCAATATACTCTCCAGCCTTTTTTGATGTTTAGGCTCCTGCTCGGAATTGACGCCATTAAAATTGCCAGGTCTCATTGCTTCGCCAATGTAAGAACAAACCACTAGCTTCCAGAAATGGCGGTACGATCGTAGACCCAAGTCACTTAGTGGCTTTTCAGGGGTACCAGTCACGCCCTGGCGCCAACTCAACAGGTAACTGAACTCCATCAGAAACCTACCATACCCATTACGCTGTTTGTTGGGCAAGGTCAAGATACAGGATAGGTTATACCTGGGTTTCTCAGCTGATACTGTTTGGAATTTCTGCTTGCTGAAATAGCCCACAAAATGACACCCTTGCTTATCGTTCTCGGTGAGCACATAGAACATAAAAGGCTCAACGTCGTAGTAAAGGGTTTTGGAATCCAGAAACAGTTTGGCTAACAGACAAAGGTTCTGGCAATATAGCACGTTCTTTTTACCATCAACTTCGAAAATGCTGATTGAGCTCGTTTTGTCAGAGATACCACCTGTGGACTGACGGTAAATCTCGTTACCCGGCGGGTGCCTATGCGGGCACTTCAAGCCATGTCTCCACAGGACATAGTCAGAAGACATGTACTTCAGACAATACTCGCATATTGACATCGATGTCAGAGTCGAGTATTCTTCCGGGTAAGGGGCTTGGTACCAGGTGTCCACCTCGAACCGTCCAATATGAATGTTCTGTACAATGTTAGCGTTGGTATCAAGTGCAGCAAGAGTGGTGTGATTCAGTCGTTTTTCGTCACTGTTAGTTGGCGGCTCATTTGCCGCTACAGCTGCTAATGCAGTTTGAGCAAATCTGTCATAATCCTTTTCCTTGGGCAAAGTTTTTGAAGTATCCGTCTCAGACTTGCGCTTGAACAGCCCGCGGTAGGGCTCTTCGTCGCTATCTTCAACCTCCTCGATCTCTTCTTCAACAACCACACTGCGCGACCGAGACCGATCTCGCCGGTGTTGCCTACTCCTCTTGTCGTCTCTTTCATCTTCTCTTCCTCTATGGTGGTAGCCATGGCTGTGGGCATGACCATGAAAATGAGGACGACGGTGAGAGGGTTCATCGGGGATCAGGGCTGCAGCAGCAGCAGCTTTGCGCTGTGCCCCCAGCCACCCTCGGGGGTTCTTGTTTTTGGACCCTGGTGGACGGCCTCTGCCCCGTTTTATTATTTGTGGTGGCGACATTATTGGGTCTGCCTTCTGCTGATGAAGTTTGCGCATGGTCGGGATTATTAGCTTCGTGATAGCTCTTGAACCATCAGTACGCGATATATGCTTTTGCCCGAGGTTATCCAACTTGATTATGATCCTAGTCCCCTGGACTCTGACATTTGACGCAGGCCGTAGCGATCTCAGCATTCTCGTCGGGCGCGTACTAGAGAGACTACCATTTTGTGTTTCAGTTGCTGCTGTTGGTACAGGTAGTGCTGGCCCCGACGCGGGTCGCATCCGTAAACTCCTTCGTCGATGTCCACCAGTACTGAGGTCATTGCCGTTCAAATGCGACACCCTTTCACTGCCCACTCTACTCTTACTTTCATTATCATCATCCTCATCACTGTCATTATCATTATCATTATCATTATCATAGTCATTGTCATTGTCGTATTCATTGTCGTTATCGTTGTCGTTATCATCATCACTGGAGCTACTACTACTTTCGCTCTCATTATCGCGTTTTTCCCTTTTGCTATTTCCAGTAATCTGCTTCTTGACAGCCCTGCTGCTAGATACCGATACTGCACTATCACGTCGAAGTCCATCCTCTCTGTTGGTCCCTGGGGTAGTGGCGGTGGTACCAGCCCGGACTCGAGCCCCATTGAGCTCATTCACGTCATCTGAATCGTCATCCTCGGTCAGACCAGTCAATTTTATCCAGAAACGCGTGTCGGTCAGCGGGTCAGCAAGCTCTTTCGGCGCAGCTTGACGAACGGGCCTCCGTCGTTTCATTTTTTCGTTATGTTTTGCTGTTAATCAGCTGTAACTGATGGTCTTAATGGGGATATTACAGTGGTCCGGCCGCGCGTGTTTTGACAGGGTTTGTAGCGGTTATGGCGGTGGGCAGCAGCCAGGTCTTTCAAGGCGCGACTTTAGGTTGTGAGCCAAATCGGCCACACTAATCATAAGGAAAGCATAACTCGTGTGAGGGGCCATACAATTTGACAGCTGCTGGCCACACGTGACTCTGATCCACGCGGTCTTTTAGCAATTTAGCACGGATGCATGCATGCAAAGTAGTAGTACTGCAATTTAGCTTGCCAACCAGCTTTGTAAGCAGTGAAAAATCACTTAATTGCAGGCATGTGACCCATCCGGCCCTATGATCATGATCCAGTTATGACCGTGTACAGAAAGATGAGCAAGGACCCATTGGGACGACATCTTCAGAGTCTAGAAAATAACATTGGTGGATGACGAAACTATCATCGCTGCTTGTCCCGCTGGTCAGGAAAGCTCAGAAACAAGCGGCCGCTAATGCTGGTTCTGGCGGCGTAGCAGCAGCTGTTGCTGGAGGCGCCGACCTGCTAACCAACGCGGGTTACATCCACAAGTCAAGCTCCGGGGTATACGATTACCTCCCATTAGGGCTGAAAGTGAAACAGAACTTGGAAGCGGTAGTCAGGAAACATTTGAACGCAGCTCACTGCAAGGAGGTCCAGCTGACGTCGCTGATTGATACTGGGAAATGGGAGGAATCGCGGCGCCCCTTAGTTGAGGTTTATCATGTCAATGGCACGCGATACATTCTGGCGCCCACCCATGAAGAGGAGATTACCAGTTTGGTAAGAGACGTGTCACGGTCATTGAAGAAATCACTGTATACTGTCGGTCCCACCGAGTCGTTGCCGCTGCGGTACTACCAGATTGGTAACAAGTACCGTGAGGAGCTACGTCCGCGGGGCGGGCTACTCCGAGCCAAGGAGTTCACAATGAAAGACCTGTACACTTTTGATTTCTCCAAGGACCAGGCTATGAGGACATACGACGAGGTTGTGGAAGCATACACCAAGATTTTCACTGAGTTTGGAGTGCCCTTCAAAGTCGCTGCTGCAGATTCGGGCAATATAGGCGGATCCTTATCGCACGAGTTTCATTACTTGTCCGAAGCCGGTAATGATGATTTGCTGATTTGTAACGGGTGTGGGTACACCGCCAACAAGGAGACCGCCACTACTTCATTGTCTTCACCTAATAAAACTGGCAGAGAAGGTCAAAAGTTCAGCATCAATGGACATGATGTGGTTGCTCATGTTCCAGAGGGTCGACAAGTCAATTTGCTAAGACTTCACCGAGAGTTTGGCGATTCGGGGTCGACCAACATTGTTGACAAGTCCCTAGGCGGCAATAGTAATATACTTGAGGTTGGCGCAGGGGATCCTTGCCCTACATGCGCAACTCCCATGAAGGTCGAGCGGTCTATTGAAGTCGGTCATGCATTTTACCTGGGCACAAAATACTCCGAGCCCATGAGAGCCAATTTCCCGGGTGATACCAGTCCCTTTGAGATGGGGTGCTATGGGATTGGAATCTCGCGCATCATTGGTGCAATAGCCGAAATGGCGTCACTATCCGAAGATGCATTATCTGGCATCCCCAAAAGTGCAAATCCGACACTAAGATGGCCTAAGGTATTGACCCCCTTTGACGTGCTTATAGTCTCACAGAGCACTGCGAATGCAAACCTCGTCAATGCAGGGTTGTTAGAGCCTGCGGGTATCAAAGCTGTGATTGACGACCGGATGGATTTCAGCTACTCGTTGAAACAATCACAACTCTACGGGTTCCCTATCACTTGTATCATAGGCAAGAGGTTCAGTGAGAACGGGGTTATTGAACTCCAAACAAGGTACGGGTCAATTGATTCAAGCATGGACTCTATCATTGCCGATATCAAGCATTTACTCTAATTTCTGTACATATAAAAATCACTTCTTGGGGGGGTGGCTCAGCATAACCTCTAGTCCGCCTCCCTTCTTCAATGCCTGCAGGTCTGAGTTTCCTCCAATGAATTTCCCATGCACAAACACAAAGGGGACTGTTTTTTGCTCCGTGAGCGTGGTCAGTGCACTTTGAAGCTCCGGTCCGTCGTCTAAACGTTAGAGTCTCTCCCTCTTGCAACCATGATTTGAGCTTACCCCTTTCGTCTAGTTGTATGATATTGGCATCAGCCTTCATGCTCTGGAGAGTTTTGATCGTTTGTTGGCAAAACCTAGACAGTTAGAATTTAGCTGGGCTCTAGTTTTGAGCCAACATACGGGCAGTAGCTACATCCATTAGTTTTTCGTCCTCACTCTTCAAAGTCTCGAATGAACTCACGATTTGGAAGCCACAAACACCGGACTGGCGGAGATCATCTTCTTGATGGTGTTGATAGTGGCCATGGTAGCAACGGTCTCCTTCGATCTTTTCTTGTACTGACTGCTGATCACGTAGATTGCAACAAGGGGTCCTATAATAAAGAACCGGTAGGAGTTTGGCACGAAGAACAAAGCTAGTGGAAGTACCAAGAAGAGCTGCTGCTGCGAAACCATGTATATTTGCTAGGTCTGGCTCAAGTGTTGATAGTGTCTCCGGTTCGGGATTACTAAGTGGTTTACAAGCCTCGAAGACTTTAAAACGTCCCCGGCTCGGTGAGATCTTCGTTTGGCAGAGCAGTGGCCCTCACGTGACCTTCTACCACTTACCACGTGACTTTTCAAGATCTAATATATATTATCCTGGGCCTTGGACCGGGCCGATCCGACGCACTTAAAAGTTTAAAATGCTGCAGCACTGTGATGGGCATAACAACAACGATGATACGATCGTTATCTCAAATTGAAGCCCTGTTGCAACCTTATGCCGGCCGATTACTTCCGCTTCAAGGACCCGTCTCAGAATCTTGCTTTTCCAATCATCACCACCCCCTGGTTATATACTGGCCGAAACACAATTGGTCTATCAATTACTCCACTTCTCTGAAAAAGAGGAATATAGGATATAGTTTTTGTCTGTTGTTGTCACTGGACTTAGCACAATGGGGTTCCTTGATCCAAAGCCGTACACGGCTATCACTAGCAACATTGAGCGCATGTGCGGGGCTGATTATGAGGAAGATGATGTGGCAGATATAGTCGATCTTCTTGAGATTATTATTATACGGCCTGAAGGGTATGTTAACTTACCAGCTTGTATTGGGGCCTTTGAGTCTTGAATAAAGAAAATGCTAATTGTAGTCCTACGGAGGCGGCGAGAGCTATCAGGAAACGGCTCAAGTATGGCAACAGGCACAACCAATTGAGAGCCCTGACTGTGAGTATCATCCTTTTAAATCTCATTGAAAGGAACAAAGCTAACTGAATAGATTCTGGATGCTCTGATACAAAATGGTGGACCGCAGGTATCAAGTAAGTGTGGTGATCGACCTTGAAGGTCTGCTTTGTTGATACTAACTTGTTGAAATAGAACTTTACAATGATGACTACCTACTTGAAAGGTTAAGATTGTTAGGCACAGACCCGTCGGCACCCTCAGAGGTACGTCGTAAGCTACAGGCATTGCTTGTAGGCTGGGCCCAGGAGTTCAAGGAAGACAGGAGCTACGAGCGGTTGACGAGGTTGCATCGCCAGCTGCCGATGCGTACTCGTAAGCCTCGACCGCAGCCCAAATACCTCAATGACAATGACGACGGGGATGATGATGGCGACGAAGGTGATGAGTATGACGATGGCGATCGGCCTCGACGGGCTCGTCCTTCAAGCGGTACTGGTGCCGGAAGTAGTCGTACGGGCGGTGGGTCGGTACCCACTTCTCGTAATGCCAGCAGGCACAATGCTGGGTCATCTTCCCGCGGCGCGTCCCGTCGTAGAGCCAACTACGACGATGAAGACGAGGACTACTATGATGATGACGATGGGGATAGGCGGCAGTCCCAGCAGCAACCTACGAGGAGACCAAGGTCGAACACTACAGGGTCGATCAATTCGCGGTCTGGGATCAGCGGTAGTGGTTCGTCCTCATCGCGACACCAAAGGAGTGCCAGTGGTCAGCATCAGAGTAGCGGTAGTGGAAACAGCCGTAGCCGAAGGGGTAGCAGCAGCGCTCAGCAGCAACAACCACAGCCTCAAGTTGTTCGCCTGAACATGTCGAAGGAGATCCCCAAGATCAACGAGGCTCTTGCTCAGTCTACATTATCGGCTACCAACTTGACCAACGCGTTGCACCAGATTGTCAAGGGCGAGGAGTTGTCGACTGACAATGAGCTTGCAACAAAACATTTCAACAAGTGTAGGGTCCTACGACGGCTGATATTGAGATATATCCATTCAATCAGCTCTGAGCAATTCTTGGGGCCGCTTATTCATGCTAACGAGGAGCTGGTTACTGCGCTACAGTTATATGACAAGATGAGCTACCCTGACTCAGACTCCGAGGGCGAGTGGAAGCTTGAGAATAACATGCGCAACATGCAGATCAGTGAGGAGACTGAAAATTTCGACGATAACAATAGCGAGGAAGAGGAGGAGGTGGAAGAGCCACCGAGACGACGAGCTCCAGCACCTGCAGCGGCTTCTGCTTCTGCTAGCAGCAGCGGTGCAACCAAATCGCCACGCAACCCCCCGCCCATCTCGCCTAGGCCCAAGAACTTGCGAGTCGTTAATGGGCAATTGGTCCGAAACGAGTCCGATGAGTCTCAGTCCGAGGAAGAGGGGGACAATCCATTCGGCGACGCTAATATTATCCCCTCTGGTCCGACCCACAAGCCTAGGTGGTAAGTCTTAAACCACTGCTTCTTCGTTCATATTTGTCTTGTATTATTATTGATTTATCGTTTCTCATCATTCGTAAGTTGATGCCTTCAGAAGTGTTTGGAAGAGCTCAGTTGCTCTGTTTGATGCATTTCGTGGGGAATCCTCAGCTGAAGTCACAAAGACTAGCAGAAGCTATTGGATCGGAACTGACGCGATAACAAGCCATTGGTCTCTCAGCGATCTCTCTCAGCGATCTCTCTCTTGCGGTTTCTCTGCGCTGCAAGGATATTCTTGAGAAGCCTCGCGGCTCTATTTGACACCCTTCCTAGTGCATGGCCCCTATTAGCGATATTTGTCTTGTAACACAAGTTCTCCTTCTCATGAGTGGTAAATCTTGAGATCCTTCACATCTGCGAGAGTTGTATTGCAAGCTCAACGGCTTCGATACAATCTCCAGACAATTTCAACTTGAGCAACCAGGACCAACAAAAGCTTCTGGCCTGGGTCTGGTAACTTGCCCCAATTACAATCTCCATTTGTCTTTTCTCTAATTTTAGTCCTGTAACACAATTTATCCTTCTCATCAATCGTAAATCTTGAAATCCTCTACACCTTGCGAGAGTATCTTTGCAAGCTCAACGGCTCTGTTCGAAACGCTCCCCAGGGCAATTTCAACTTGTGTCACAAGAACTAGCAGAAGCTTCTGGCCCGGGTCGCTTAGTGGGACCGGCACAATTACAAGCCTCCATTGGTCTTTATCATCCTCTCCTACCACAGTGATCCAGTCAATTTCATTCGAATCAGTTGCTTTTGAGTCTTCCTGGGGAGCGTCACCAGCCTTTTGCATTTCCACCCTCAAAGCTGACTCGTACTCTCGCCAGGCGGTGGCAGCAAGGCTTTCAAACACCCGAGTCTTATCAGGAGTAGCCATATCTATATCTCTGCCCTCGTTGCTATTCGTCTTTGTGGCCATTGTTGCATTAGTGGTTGTGCTGCTACTTCCAAAGGCAAATTGAGTAGTAGAGGTGGTTGCTGTTGTGGCAGGGACTGGGGATCGGCAACTGGCAATGGGCTTGCCAATAGTGGTTATTAGTACAGAAGAATCGACTCCATTACCGTCGCTGAATGCCTGGCTCAAAACCGCTCTGACATTCTTGGTTTTGAGCATTTTGTCACTCGGTGTTCAGGTATACTATAGTGGATTGGCAGATGTTCGTCCCACAGATCTGAGTAAAACAGGCGCTCCATGAAGCTCACGATCGGCATTTCATCAGGGCCACTACACACTTTACCACAACTAACTTGAAGTCAGACATCGATGTTTACTTTATGCGATTTTTGCTACTCGGTTATTTCCGTCAATGATGACCTTCCTTCGAGATGACGTTCAACAATAGCAGAATGCGTTGATACAGAGAACATGGTAAGAAAAATTCAAAAGTAGCACAATAGATTATAAACCTCTAATCAACTAGAGCGGCAATAGTGGCAACAGAGGGAGGCTGAATTACAGCCGTGGACCTGGGTGATATTCTCTCATGACGGTAGTTTGGGATCGGAGGGATTGCAAAGTCATAAGCATGAGAGTTTTTAGGCTCTTGCTTCTTCTTTTCCTTCTTTGACTTGGCCCCGGTCTTTGCCTTGACTTTGGGCTTGGGCTTGGGCTTGTCCTTGTTCTTGTCCTTGTCAGCTGAACCACCGGTGCTACTCAAGTGATTTTTCACAACGCCAGCATCGGCCGCGTCGTTCCCAGTGCTATAAGTTGGCGTATACGGCGGGGACTCGGGCACTGCCGCAAAAGCCGCGCCAATGACACTCACCTTATCGCCGTGAACAACGTCTAAATGCTGAGAGTTGCCTCCGCCCGTGAGTATTGTGTTTTGATGGTTAACAGGGTTAACAGAATGGGGGCTCGTAATAGGTTTAGATGGCGATGACTTGTCAATTCGACTTGGCGAGTTCAGCTTTTCTTGCTTAGAGTTTTTTGATTTGGGGGTCTCTTTCTTGGAACTTTCCTTTCCTTTTGAAGAGTCTTTGGAGTCCTTTGCGGCAACTGGGGACTCCTCGAGCTCCTCACTTTCCACCTCGCTAGTCTCAACTTGATCTTCAAAGTCTGCCACTGAATCCTCATCAACAATCTTCATATACTCAACTTGAGTGGTATTAGTCTTGCCGCTTGAAACCACGTCACCCAACGGAGCGTAGTCTTCAGCATTGATCTTCACAGTGGCCAGCCCCTTGTCTATCCTTACGTGGATACCAGTTGAATTGCTTCCATCAAACCCTTGCTCAAGCTCCGCCACTACTGGGGTCAAAGTCTTGGGCAAGGCCTGGGTCAGCCACATATTGATGAGGCTTAGCGATTCTGCGGGCTTGTCAAGTGGAATCAAATGGCCCGCGTTGCGAACTCTGACAAAAGTCAGATGGTCATAGTGCCTGATATCCGCCGCGGTCTCTCCATTGTGAACCCAGGGCACGTCGGGGGCTTTCAAAAACTCGGCTTGCCCCTGCCACTCAATGAGCTCCGAGACAGCCTTGATCCCCAGCCATGTGTACACAGCGTCCTTGTCACCGGCAAAGAGCAGCAATGGCACTTTAGCGTCCAGAATTTTGGCCAGATTCTTGATACCCGAGTTCAGCGTGGTCTGCGATCTCAAAAAGGCTTTACTCACAGTAGAGTTGCACGCTACAAAGTCGGGTTTTGGTGCGCCCATAATCGCCTGCACCTTATCCTGCTTGAAGTAGTCGGCGTAATAAATGTCCTGCGGATAGCACTCCGAGGAATTCGTGTCGCAGGGCCGGCTGATATCAAAATAATTACCGTGATACTTCTCCTCAAACACTTTAAAAGTGGCATTGAAGCAACCCTCGGTAGCATCGATACAGGCTTCGCCGCTGCAAGTGTCAATTTTTTCAACACACTTGGCCGCCTCAATACTCATCAGCTGGCAATCTTGCTCGTCAATCACTGCCTTGTTGCCGGCATTGCCGCAGAGCAACGGCGCAATCAGCTGGTATTGGAGCTTGCTACTGAAGAGCGCATTGGATATGGCCACAGTACTAAAATTGAAGTTTCTATCGTCATGGCTCAAAATCTCAGCGGCAGTCTCGGCCAAAATCAGCCCGGCATCCGAATGACCAGTGAGATGAAAAGGTTGCTTAGCATATTGAGGATACGTGGCGAAAAAAGTGGTCAAGAATTCATAAAGCTGCTTGCTTGCCGCTTCAACTTCATTAACAGGCCTGCTGCCAAATGAGAACCCGGTTCCCGCAGGTTGGTCGACAATTAGCAAGCTTGAATTAGTGTTCCAAGAGTACGGGTTGTACTCCCAGCTAAGATCTTTTCTTATGCTGGATGGGCCCATTACAAAGGAGATCCCTTTTAGCGAAGAGCACCCCACGCCGCCATTGAGCCAAATCATCACCGGGTCCTTTGCCGGGTCATTTCGTGATTCAAAGAACCCTAATTGTTAGTGCTGAGGCTGCTTTCGAGACAAAAAAAACTTACAATAAAACAAACTATCACTCCCGCCTTCCACGTCCACGTAACCTGAAAACTGTTTTACGGTGTCCAAGCCAAGCGAGGTGGTATCGTAGCTGGTGACTGAGCAGTCGTCATTAGCGCACGCCGTGTTGTTGCCTTCGAACGTGGTCAGAAGCTCGGCGGGTTCATAGGTGAACGCAGTGCTCATTCTGACCGCAGCCAGTGTAGCTAGGCTCAAGACTTTCATTATTTACCGCCGATACTCAATTGACAAGGCCCACAGTCAGGTTATATAGCTAAAGAAGATTGACAGCACAGCTCCTGTAATATTTTTCAGCTTTGAAATTGCGCGGTGAATAGAAAGTAGCCGAGCTGAGGACCGAAAGGGCAGTTGCAACTATATTGAGCCACATTTTTCATGCAACCATAATACTACCAATTGATACCTGGTTACTACCCACACACGCAACAAATCTTTCTCAAGACCCAGATCTTTTCTCGGGACCCTGAGATATGCAACTAGCACTTCGTGGATAACAGACGGGAAGAAGGTCAACCTTGGGCTGAGCTGACTTGCTCGTGGGGTGAGCTGGCACTTAACCGGCCAAGGGCCAGGCCCCGTCACATGTTACTTTTCTATAGACACCTCAGGCAACCATTCTCTAGTTAGCTCAGCAACAAGTAGCTGAAAACAGACATGGCCTCGTGTTTGGAGACTCCAAATTGTGCTGTGCTGTACTTTTAGACGATTGCCATAAACGGAAACGTAATTGATGATTCTCGCGTCGACGCCGATTCGCGTTCTCGAGGATTTTGAGTTTCGGCGGGCGTACTTGCGCAAACGAGGAGTCAGATCGCAGATCAAAAACGCGTCGATCGGTCGCGTAAATTAAATCCAGATTCTTAGACTAGATTTTCTTCAACTCACCAACATACATCTAATTGAAAGACCCAGCTTGCTTTGCCATGTCGCGGGTAGCCAGCACTAAAAGAGAGCGCGGCGGCGGCGGTGGCGGCCGAGGTGGCGGTAGGTCTGGAAACAACACCAGGTTCGTCAAGTCTTCAAGAGCACCCGCAAAAAAAATCAACGAGGAGAACTTAGCTCAAGATGCAACGAGCAGTAGCAGGCGGTTTGACGCCACGGAGAAAATTGATTATCTCGATGGCGTCATGGGGTTTGAAAGGTTTGAAGGCGGAGGAGGGCCTCACAAAGTCGGTTGGTTGATAAATTTCCATCCAGTAAGTATCTTAAAAACATTTTGAAAGGCAAAACTAACGAATAGACGGTCATTAAATCAGAGGAAAACATTGGAGGAATGGCAGCGGTGGACTTCTACTTCCTTGACGAGGAAGGTGGAAGCTTCAAAGCAACGGCGCGTTATGACCCGTATTTCATGATCAGCGTTTCTGACGACCACGAAGCCGACGTTGAGGAATACTTGAGGCGTACGCTTGAGGGAGTGATGAAAAAGACAGAGCGAGTTCAGCGCGAAAACTTGAGAATGCCGAACCATCTGGTAGGAATCAAGCAGAAGCTCGTCAAGGTTCTGTTCCACAACGTCAATGACCTGATGTCTGCCCGTAAACTACTGGCACCCACCATTGAAGCCAACAAGGCACGTCGCGACACTGCGGAGGGGTACACCGAGATCTCTCTGACTACCCTAGCTGACAACTCCAATAATAATGCTGAAACAGGCGCCAACTCGTACAAGGACGCGTCGGATCACATGTTGGATATAATGGAGTTTGACGTACCTTACCACGTGCGTGTTGTTATCGATCTGGACATGCGCGTCGGTAAATGGTACACTGTGAGCAGCCAGTTCGGAGAATTGTCATTCAAGGAGATGCCGGAGAGGGTGGCGCGAGCTGATCCGGTAGTCATGGCATACGATATTGAAACCACCAAGGCTCCTCTCAAGTTTCCGGACTCCGCAGTGGATAAAGTCATGATGATCTCCTACATGATCGACGGAGAAGGATACCTGATCATTAACCGGGAGGTTGTATCCAAGGATATCGACGATTTCGAGTACACTCCAAAACCGGAGTACCCGGGACTGTTCACTGTATTCAACGAAGAAGATGAGAAGGCTACATTGCAGCGGTTTTTCGAGCATATCCGTGAAGAGAAACCCACAGTGATCGCGACGTTCAACGGAGACTTTTTCGATTGGCCCTTTGTGGATGCGAGAGCCAATTTTCATGGACTCTCAATGTACGACGAGATTGGGTTTAGGATCGACGCTGAGGAAGAGTACAAGTCGACTCATTGTGTGCACATGGATTGTTTTAGGTGGGTCAAGAGAGATAGTTATTTGCCTCAGGGTAGCCAGGGTCTCAAGGCAGTGACCACTGCAAAACTGGGCTATAACCCTATTGAAATTGACCCGGAGCTGATGACGCCCTATGCCCTCGAACGGCCACAGGTTATGGCAGAGTACTCTGTCTCAGACGCAGTGGCGACCTACTACTTGTACATGAAGTACGTGCATCCTTTCATTTTCTCGCTGTGCAATATTATTCCTCTAAATCCCGATGAGGTACTGAGAAAAGGAACGGGGACTCTGTGTGAAATGTTGTTGATGGTCCAAGCGTACCAAAAGAATATTGTATTTCCGCATAAACACTCTGAACCGCTGGAGCGGTTTTACAATGGCCATTTGCTAGAGAGTGAGACATATGTGGGCGGACACGTGGAGTCGCTGGAGGCTGGGGTATTCAGAAGCGATCTACCGTACCATTTCAAGGTGGACCCTACTGCAGTGGACGAGCTCATTGGCGATCTGGATGCAGCTTTGCAGTTTACAGTAGAAGTCGAGAGCAAGAACAAGCTATCAAATGTGAAAAACTACGACCAGGTTAAGAGTGATATCACCGCTGCTCTTTTGGAGCTCAAAGAATCGTCCAATAGGCATGAGCCCCCGTCGATTTACCATGTTGACGTGGCATCAATGTACCCTAATATTATGACCACCAACCGACTTCAGCCGGATTCAATGGTCACAGAGGACGACTGTGCAGCATGCGATTTCAACCGGCCGGGGAAAACTTGCGACAGAAGGCTGCCGTGGGCATGGAGAGGCGAGTACTTCCCACCAAAGAAAAATGAATACCTCATGATCAAGAATACACTTCAGCAGGAGAAATTCCCCATCAAGCAGGGTCCCGGTAGCTGGAACCAGAGTGCTGCTGTTAATAGAAGAGGCTACAGAACGTTTGACGAACTGTCGGCATCTGAACAAGCAGCGCAAATCAAGCAGCGTGTCACCGCGTACTCCCGAAAAGTGTACCACAAGATCAAGCAGGACGAGATTGTCGAGCGTGAGGCCATTATCTGCCAGCGTGAGAACCCCTTTTATGTCAATACGGTCAGAGACTTTCGAGACAGAAGGTATGAGTTCAAGGGGTTGCAAAAGGTATGGAAAAAGAAGGTAGACCAAATTGATGACCCTGCCGCTAAGGATGAGGCGCGCAAGATGGTTATTTTGTACGACTCGCTGCAGCTTGCTCACAAGGTTATTTTGAACTCCTTTTATGGCTACACTATGCGTAAGGGTTCAAGGTGGTATTCGATGGAAATGGCTGGTGTTACATGCTTGACTGGAGCTACTATTATTCAAATGGCGCGGTCGCTGGTTGAACGGCTTGGACGGCCGCTTGAGCTTGATACAGATGGTATTTGGTGTATTTTACCCAAAAGTTTCCCGGAAGATTTCTTTTTCGAGCTTGAAGATGGTAAAAAGTTGCCAATATCATATCCATGTGTCATGTTGAACCATCTGGTCCATGCCAAATTTACAAATCACCAGTACCAGAATTTGGTGGACCCCAAGACTTTCAAATATGAGACGATCAGCGACAATAGTATTTTCTTCGAGGTGGATGGGCCCTACAAAGCTATGATCCTGCCCACCTCCAAGGAAGAGGATAAGAACTTGAAGAAGCGGTACGCGGTTTTTAATCATGACGGCTCTTTAGCTGAACTCAAGGGGTTTGAGCTAAAGCGGCGTGGAGAACTAAGATTGATCAAGGCATTTCAAAGCCAGATTTTCAGCGTTTTTTTGGACGGAACCAGCTTGGACGAGTGCTATGGAGCAGTAGCCAAAGTTGCTGACAGCTGGCTGGATATTTTGCAGTCCAAGGGCAAAACGCTCGAAGATGATGACCTTATGGACCTCATTTCAGAGAACAGATCAATGTCCAAGACGTTGGAGGAGTACGAGGGCCAAAAGTCTACCTCGATTTGTACTGCCAGAAGATTGGGTGAATTCTTGGGCCCGCAGATGGTCAAAGATAAAGGTCTGGCATGTAAGTACATTATCTCGCAGCGGCCCTACGGAGCTCCTGTCACGGACCGTGCCGTGCCAGTAGCCATTTTCTCCGCTGAGAATTCAGTCAAGAGGCATTTTTTGAGAAAGTGGTTGAAGGATCCAGGGCTAGAGACTTTTGATGCTCGTGATATTATTGACTGGCCCTACTACTGGGAGAGGCTGGCATCTACCATTCAAAAGATTATCACCATCCCCGCTGCCCTCCAGTCGGTGGTAAACCCTGTCCCTCGTATCCCCCATCCTGACTGGCTCAGCAAGCGGGTGTCGAGCAAGAATGATGTCTTGAAGCAGCAATCGCTCAACTTTACTAAGGTTACGTCGAATGCCGGCCGGTGGAAGCAGCTCAAGGCTGATCAAGAGGTAGACCTCGAAGACATCGAACACCTCGGCGACGTGGCAGCCGGGTCTCACAAAAAGGCTGCAGCAATGATGAAGAAAAGGCACAACAAAGAAACTCGGGAAGACCTTACCCTCCCTACAGAGGTGCCTTCTACGGACAACTACAGCGAATGGCTCAAGTACCACAAGATCAAATGGCGTATCCAGCGAGAGGCTCGAGTAAGACACCAGAGGCTATTCGGCGAGAACTCAAACAGCTCTAATGGGAGTACAGTGCTGACCAACATGATCCGTGACCAGAACGAGCGCGCTTATTCTACCACATGGAGGATGCTACAGTATGTGGCTTCTGAGCAGCAGCCTGGTGAAGTGCGTGCGTTTGTGTACATCAACGACAAGATCCAGAGCGTGAGAATCAATGTGATGAAACGGGTGTTTGTCAATTTCAAAAACGACTCTGTCTCTCCTGATATACCCGGGTGTCAAGTTGAAAAAGTGGTCTACTCGCTGCCCAATGGACAGTATTCGTCTAATTTGTACAAGCTGACTATGTCCGAAAGCAAGTACCTTGATGAGATGAGCAAAGCTGACAGTATTTTGAGGCATCCAGCCGTGGAGGGCATCTATGAAGCTCAGGTGGACGCTGGAAGCAGGCTTCTTATTGACCTGGGCGTGACATGCGAACTCGATAACAGTGTCCCCGGGTTGTTGGGCAAGGGACTTGAAAAGGGATTCAGCACAGACTGGCTGATTCCAAAACCTACCCTCCCCGTTGACTACCATTCTTTCAACTACTTGTATGTCACTCACCTCAAGTTCGATGGGTACCAGGCGTTTGCTATAATTGCAAGCTGGTCAGACGAGGGCCATGTTTTTGTGGTGTCTTCTCACGGGAGCGGTGATTTGCCTAATATCTCCAGAATGTACGGAGAGCAATATGCAGACAGGCAGGCGAAAATCTCTGAAGCGCAAATGTTCGACTACCAGCCAAATATTCATTTTACCCAGCAAACCCTGAGCAAGGATTCTCCAAGGATTTATCAGAAAATTGGGTCAATTCTATCAAACTATCATTCAGAGCGAGGCACCAAGTGTATACTAGCCCTGCAGTCGCCTCAGTCATCGAGATTAAGAAAACTACTCAGACAAATCAATGACTTTCCTGTGGTGGAGATCAGGCCGCAGTCTCAGGTTATCCCCTCAATTGGCTGGCAGTCAGTGGTGACTCGGCGTATCATCAAGTCATACTTTGGCCTGAGTTCATGGCTAGCACACTTGTCGGCACTTTCCAACTACAGCAACGTACCCCTGGGTAACTTGCAATGTGACGATGCCAGGTTCTTGATTGATGTTGCCTATGCACGGAAACTCCAAGCCAGCAAGATTGTCCTATGGTGGTCTGACACGCCTCTCCCGGATGATGGTGGTAGAGAGCAGGACCGCGTTTTACCCGAGATGGACTCGCTAGAGCTTCCCTCGGTGAACAACCCGGGAGCCTATTCCAATGTGTGTATGGATTTCCAGATCCGCAACCTCGGGGTCAACACGATCTTGACCGCAGCATTGATTACACAGGCTGAAGCTCCAGGGGTGAATCCAGCCGAAATGATGATCACTAACGGTAGGGAAATTGACGAGGGCCAGCCTGCTGCCGTCAAGCAGTTTGTTGAAAACTCCTTCTCGTTGAACGCTGTCGGTGCTTTGAGCGATATTGTCCGTGGGTGGTGGAACGAGGCGATTGAGGATGAACCCAACGCTGATACCATGGTGCACAACTTCATGGCATGGGTTTCCTCGCCGGCCTCTCGGCTTTATCACAGATCTCTGCATTATCATGTCCAGAATTTGTCCAAAAAAGGGTTTGTCCAGCTGCTGAGAGAGATTAGACGCACCGGCTCCAAGCTGGTATATGCTGACCAGAACCGGCTGCTGATTGTGACCAAGAAGACCAGTGTGCTGAACAGTTTTGCGTTTGGCACTTATTTGATCAAATCGCTACGGTCGAAGCCTCTTTTCAGGTTTTTGGATATTTCTCTGACCAAGTACTGGGATATGCTGCTGTGGATGGATGATGTCAACTTTGGTGGTATGGCCTGCACCGAGGAGTTGGAGCCCCAAGAGGACCAGTGTGAGCTTGAGCTTGAGACTTACTTGTCCTGGCAAATCAAGTCATTTTTGCCCGAGTTGCTCCATCTTGACTTTGATGGATACGTGGTGTCGTTTTTGGACAAACTCAGAGCCGCTCGTAATGAGAAGTACGAAGCAGAAGGGTCAACACAGCGTCAGACGCAGCTCCCCGGCTCAGCTTTTGATCGCGTTGAGTCCAAGATTAGCGCTACCCAAGATAAGGCAGACAACGGTATTGACTTGCCAAACTTTTATGCCAATGGAGTCGTGCAAAAGATGGCCAAACCTATGGTAGCGCGGTTCAAGCAGCTTTCTCGCCGGTACACTGATGCTATGAACAGTCCAGAAGTCATGGCACAGTTTGATTTTCCTTCTATGCCTGGGTCACACCTCAAGCTACACAACCCTATTTTGGAACTGATCAAGTTTCTTTGTGCTGTGTTTGATCTGTGCTCTGAGCTTTCCTTGGAGATTCGCCTGCTTAAAAGGCAGCTGCTGGATATTATCGAAGTACGCGAGTTCAGCGAAGAGGCAAAATTTCGACAACCCAGCACCTCACTCAAGATTTTGTCTGTATTTTGTGAGCATTGTGGTGCCGTGAGAGACCTTGATCTGTGCAGACATACACAGTCGGCGCAAGCCGAGCGGACATTCAGCGGCGGAATCGTATGGAACTGGGGGTGTGCAAGCTGCGGCCGTCCTTACAACCGAGTTGAGCTTGAGGAAAGACTTATTCGCGACGTGGAAAGATTGCTTACCTTGTTTCAAGTGCAAGACCTAAAATGTAACAAGTGTGGACGGGTTCGAGCAGACGACCTTTCAGTGCACTGCTCGTGCTCAGGGCTATGGGTTGAGACTATGCCAAGATCAACTGTGCAGTCAACGCTGGGTACCTTTGTGCACATTGCCAAATACTATGATTTGCAACTGCTCAAGGATATGCTTGAATAAATAAATTAGAATACAATTTCTTCAGTGGTCATGCCGCAAACTGTGCATCTTTTCAGAAAGACTCTATCTTCCTTGGTGGCTATAGGGTCTGCCCATTCGTGCTTGTGTTTGCCCATATCAGACTTGCCCCTGCCAGTGATATTTGCAGCTCGGGTTTTCATCCTCATCTCTTTGAGTTTCTGTAGAAACTTCTTTTCTTTGCGTTTCTTCTTGTCCTCGACCCGCTTTTCATACTCCTTGTCCATTTCATCAGGTCCACCCCATTTCTTAAAGGCAAACTCCTCTACTTGGTACCGCAAGTACAGCATCATATTGGTGTATGTGCTCTTGTAAGGATTAGGGCGCTCCATGTGTGGCAGAGCCTCTTCGTCACGAAGCTCCGGGTCAGTTAATAAATAATCTTCCTTGCATTCCGTCTTGGTTAACAGTGAGTACTTGTCTGGAAGTTGCTCTCGGCACTCTTTGCAAACCCTGCACTTGAAAATGTTGTATAGCCGGAAATCCAGTTCGACACTTCCGCACTCAAAGCATTTGGGTGCATTAGGGTCGTCTAGAGCAACAGGCTCTTTGCGTTGCTCGCGCTGCTTTTGTCTCCATTCTTCAAGTGTCATTGATCCTAGTGGGGGTTCATCACCATCGCCACCATTTTCGTCCGGTGGTAAAAACCCACCCCGACTATCGTTGATCTTGTCCATATTGAATTCGACAAAGTTTTTGAACTTTTTGTTCACAGGCTCAAGCTTGTCATTGTTACTGGCATCCCTTAAATGTTTTTCAGCGTTGTTAAAGGACTTTGTAGCTCCGTTGCTCCGCACTTTTTGCTTGCCCTTGTCTATCGAACTAGCACCGTTCTTAGTGGCTCCGCCATTCCGGCTGGCGGCTAGACGCTCTTTGGCAGCCTGGAGCTTTTGCAAGGCTGCTGCCCTTTTTGCCTCTCTTCCATCCATCTCAGTCAAGCCAAGGCAACCCAAAATTGAGCTGTAGCATGCCTGAGTCTAAAAGATTAAGAATTTATGTTAAATATATAACTTCAAGGGGATCCTGCATGACGGTCACCACGTGACCACTTTCGTTCTTGCGCGCTGCAGTTAACGTTGGGCCGGGGTTTTGTTGGCTCGATCTGTACAGCACAGTCTCAGCCACGCTGGGGTCGGGACTTACGAACAACTCAAGACCCTAATTGCGAGCAACGCTCGAGTGCCGAGCGTCTCGGTGTCTTCTACTTTCCAGGTGGTTGGAACGTGGGTTGATACTGACTCAGAGTCACTCATTGTCCGGCCAACTAATTGGCAACTATCAATTTATCATTGTAATTTGTAAATGTTTAATACAAATTGAATGTCATTTTGTCAACGTTGACTCAGTTACTGTCAGTGTCAACAGAGCATTGATAAATAATTAAATAAATTCAATATTAAATAATTACTGAGATTTTTGGAGGTTAACTAATCTTTTTACTAAGTTTTTAACGCGAAATTTTCGGCGAAAATACGACTCCAATTTTTAGGATATATTACTCAAGAGTTCAGACTGTTCAGTGAAGACATTTTGCTAAAATATATAGTTTGGATTCCGGAACTTTGAATTTGCAAGAAATTGCCAAGAATCCAGCCTGGGAGGTTGCACTCTGTATTACGCTCCGTAAAATCGTCTTCGCTGTTAGTCTGTTACAGTGTTGCGCAACTTGCGCAACTTGCACCGTTTCGTCGGCGATGTGACGTCTTGAGTCGCAACAGTTACCATTCGGTGGCTCTTGACTAGGGTTAAGGCTTTACCGTTAAGCCACTGACTGGAGAGTTGAAGATACAAGAAAAACAAGTCTGAAGAAAAAAGTACTATTACTGAAAACTAAGTATTAAAAAAAACTAACATAACCATAAAAATAATAATAAGCAAAGAAAGAAAAAGTTTGGGGGGTGGGGTAGCTCTCGCCACGTTCCCCGCCAGACTCATGTTTGGAACCTTAGTGCCCGCGCCCTGTTTGCTTTTTGGCTGCTTTGTACCGAGCTGCGTTTTGAACATTTGCAACGTCGGATGGATTATTCATCCTGACCTGTTCCTGGGGAGGGAACAGGCCCTGCAGACTGCGACTCATGCAAAAGTCAGAAGAAGACTGGCCTCCATCGGGGGTCACATATTATAATGTAATAAGAGACCAGCCTTGATAATTTTGTCCGATACTCCAGATGACAGGTAAGCATTGCTGCTTTTGTAATTGTGCCAGGTTTAAAAGCCAACCATAAGTCCCCGGGAACGGTAACCTTTTGGTGTTTTTTGGCTTTTTTTTGGGGGGGGGGTGACCTTGATGAATGGCCACTGCTGCTGCTGCGGTCTTGCTTGCAATCGTTTGTTCTTCCTTCATGCTGGCTGCGCGTTAGACATCCACCGAGTCATATGGGTATATTAACCTGACCTACTCCTTGGGGACTCCTTGCGGAGAGGAGTGAGGTCTTGCAGACTTTGGCTCATGCGGGTGTCAAAAGGAAGGCTGACCTCCGTTGGAACACATACAATAGGAAGCCAGCCTTGAAAGTTGTCCAGTGGTCCAGATCCCAACAAATTTGAAGCTTGTATTGTGTAAAGCATCCCAGGCAGTGTCCAGGTCAAGTATCGTAATACAGCGGCAGCACAAACGAGAGTGCTCCGCCCACAGTTGGCGCCACCTTGCCGCCTCGTTGTCGCACCCTGAACGTACCTTTCGGGGGGTTTTCCTTTTTTTTTTTTACTTTTATATTTTTTCTTTTTTTTCTTTTTCTTTTTTTTTTTTGGCTTTTCTGGGGTTTTTTGTGAATGAAAAAAAAATGGTGAAAAAAAAGTGTCGACCACATGCTTGCTCCGAGCAAAGGGGCTCGCGAAGCTGTACGGCCAGAGGATGCAATCCCAGAGGCGGCGTCAGCATTCGAAGAGACAAAATGTCTCTGAACACTTTCAATGAGCCGAGAACAGCGCGAAAATTGGCGCTGAAGGGGAAGTCCTAGTTGTCTCCCCGAGCCAGGGGCTGGTACAACGGTGAATCCTCTCCTGCATTCGAGGCCGCGGGTGTGTCTCGTACACCCAATCCCGGCCTAAAGCAGTTATTTGTTTGTTGATATCCAAACACGGCGAGGGTACACAAAATGCTTGGGTCCCCATGGCGCTGCGAATGGCGCAGGTTGAATGCCAGTGGGAGCCGCGCGTAACCCTGCCGGAACCATCCTTCCCAGAATGATGCGGTTGAGGCCCACTTTGGTCCTTGATTGACCCCAAGTGAACCCGTTGTTGCCCTTCCCTAGCTTTGAACGACCACCATATAGTAACTCAGGCGCTCGGTGAAAAGCAGCCAAGCGCCTGGTTACAAATGGATGACCGCTAGCTAAAGAGTCCTTGTGCTACTTTTGATATCTTGCTATTGCTTCTGGAGTTTGCATCTCGAAGGCTCATATTCGCTGGGAAGTTTGGTGACTTTTTTGCGGTAAGTAAAAAGTAAGAAGGAGGAAGAAAAGTTCGCCGCCAGGAACGATTATAAGGACTGGGTCGTGATTCTTTTCGTGCTCGGGGATACCGCTGATCGGATCGTTCATGCATAGAACGATAAGCCTAGTAAGGCTGATCAGCCCCAGAGTTACTTAGTTACAAGATCGCCCTACTCGCATGTGAGATAAGAAGGCCGGCTTAGGCTTCGACATTGGCTCGTTCACGTGATCCGCAAAATGCGCCAGGTACCTATCAGTTATGCTGTGACAAGCCTGGGTATAATGGCAGCGGCTCCAAGCTTGACCAGCTGGGACTATTATAATTGCAAGCCAATGCCTGCTTTCGCAAGGGCACTCACTAGCGCTCAGCTACATTAGGGTGCCGGCCCTCCGGGTGTTGGACGGTAGTGGAAGCTGCCAAGGGAGAAGTAAAAGAAACACAGACAAGGTCGCTGATGACCTCGAGATACAGAAGAGGAAGTCGTGCCAAAGATCGATATTGATGCGTCGCTACGGCTTCCCAAAACAAACCGCATAGTGACCATCCTCAAGGGCAAATGAATTATACATTAGTCGAACGAAAGGGCTAAGCGGACTTGGCTAGGGATGAAGAAAGGGCAGCCATACCTGGTGTGCCTAGAGATGACGTGAACGGGGGTTGGCCGAAATTGAAGAGGAAGACGAGCTTGGCAGGTGAGGGAGCGTGATTTTGACGAGTTGTAAAGCCCTTGTTATTTTCTACCGTATTCTGGAGTGTTTCACAAGCCAATTGGCCTAGACCGTAGGATATTTGAGCTCGTGCGCTACTGAAATCAGCCAGTAACCCAAAACTTCGTCACTGAGCGGCGAAAGTAAGGTGAGCAAGGAATTCAGGGAAAGTTGCCCGCAGAAGTTTGCGCTTCCATGCAAGCCAGCAATGCTTGCTTTTTCCTCGAAGTTTTTCACCTCTTGCTGGGACAAGCCGAAAGCCCACCATCAGCTATCACCCTAGCTAGTAGCGTATGGCGACTCGTTGCGAGCAAGCCTCATTGTAGGCTATAGCAGTAGTATGATAGTATCGTGTTGACTCAAGTATATTAACAACCAGGGCCTAATAAATTAAAAAAAAAATAGGAAGGCTTGGTCGCCTTCACGGAGAAAGACTATCCCTTGGTACAGCCACCTGCATTTAGACTTCACCCCTGGAAGCCACAAAGCTCAGGCTAATAGAAGTTAAGCTGGACAGACCGCGCTCGAATTGATGACGTTAAGCGGCAGCAATAAATTTCAGTGAGTGTCAAAGTCACACAAACTTACATTTTTCAATAGCTCTAGTCATTTGACGCGTGGCACCCTAACGACGTGGCTATCAACGATACTTGGAGCTCTTATATCTTCGTGGTTCAAAGAATTGCAATGGTCTTCAAGCGGTGACACTTCGAATTGCATGTCCCGGCGGGGAGATTCGGCCGTTGATCGATGAGGCTGCGCGCGCTGAAATTTACGCGATCGCGCGAGTTTTGAACTTGAAATTTCCTCGCGAGTGACACCTCGAGACTACAAACTCCAAACACCTCAAAACCATGTTTGACGAGGGTGACTTTCAGTTGATCAACGCTGAAACATGTCACAGCAGGCTGGACCAGCTGCAGATCCTCAATTCATACTTCAGCGAATCACCAGTTGAATGTCCACAGGCCATTCTGGTGCACGGCCCTCCGTCTTCCGGTAAAACTTATACCATTGAGAACTTTCTAAACTATGCACAGACTCAAAACAAGGCGCGGTTTGCATGGATCAGCTGCGACCAATGCGCGACCCTAAGGATTTTGCTCCAGCGAGCATTGAGAAGCATCAAAAATAACAGCCGCGTGGGTCATTCCGGCAATACTGCAGAGAACTTTTCGGTATTTGTGAGTTCTTTGGAAAATTATTACGAGGCCAACCCACAACTGAGAGAGACTCCTCAGTTTTTGGTTTTAGACAGAATTGACTTGCTCCCCGATGACCCCAGCGAGCTGTACAGCTGTCTTGGCAGAATTTCTGAGCTAGCCCCGGGGGTTAGCAACTTGGTTACTATATTTATTATCAGCTCGCTGGAGCCCTTGGCATTGATGCGGACGAGGATCCCCCACTTGAGGTTTCCCCGGTACACCAAGGCAGAGTGTGAACAAATTCTCGGAGGCCCCAGTGACTTGAAAGTTCGGTCACTAGATCAACTTGTTAATCGTGGTACCAGCATGCAAGATGCCCAACTATTCTGGTCAAGGTATGTCGGAGTGGTATCAGACTCGCTGGCTGTGTATACCGGTGGTGATGTACGGGAGCTGCGTGAAGCCGCGAAACGGTTATGGCCGGATTTTGTGGCCCCAGTTTTGGCGAGGAAATATTCAGCTTCAGAGTTTGTTAAAGTCTACGCTGAGAGCGAAAGGATACTTGCCTCAGAGCATGCAGTTACCTCCGGGTCATTGGCGTTGGCTGGAACTAACATGAACACGCATAATACGCTGACCTCTGAGAGCAATTTTACTACCGGCGCTGATGTGTCGGTGGCAGCCTCTGACTTGCCTCTGCAAGCCAAGTACATTTTGTTCTCCGCATACTTAGCATCATACAACCCGCCCCGGTTTGATATCCGTTTTTTTTCTCGAGCCAAAGAAGCTCGGGCTAAAAGAAGAGATACTCACAGGCGGAAAGCGCTCAAAGTTAACCCGAGATCGCTAGCCGCCCCGGCATTTGAGCTGGAGAGAATGCTGGCCATTTACCATGCAATCACCTCGGATTTGGAAAGGGAGATCTTCAAAAACACTGCTGACATGGGGGCCCAGGTAGCTACTTTAACAACGCTCAAGCTTATTGAGCGAACTTCGACCACAGACCCTCTAGATTCAAGAACTAGATGGAAGGTCAACGCCGAGTGGACCTTGGTGAGCAAGATTGCCCTAAGCACTGGGTTTCCTATCGAGGATTACCTCGTGGAAGCTTAATAAATACCTACAGCTCTATCAAAATAGCCTCTTGCACCAACTCAGCATTTGATTGCGGTGCGTTGTCCTGGTGAGCAACAGGCGGCGCTGATGGAGTTGCTGATGGCGGTGCTGATGGCGGTGCTGATGGCGGCGCGGATGGCTCGGCCCCGTAGCCGGCACCCATTGGCGGAGCAGAAGGAGCAGAAGCACTAGGCTGAGGGGGGTATCCATATTGGCCCTGGCCTTGCCACTGCGGCTGCTGGTACCTCCCATATGTCCTACTCAGTCTATCATCCAGCAACTGGTCATAATACCGCACCACAGCAGTGAGCTTCCCATGTAGATCCTCCAAATAGTCGCATTTTTCAATAGTTTGACCCAGAGTTCTTGCCATCTTAGGCCTGAGCGCAGTAACACTATCGTTCAATTGCTCTAGTCGTTTGTCTTGCAGGATTGTGCTGGGCGGGGCATACTGCAGGTCATTAACCAGCTTGATATACCGATAAACTATTTCTTCCTCCAGGTCACTGAACTCATCTTTCCGCATGGGTGACGAAACATTAGGCGCTGGTGACGCCGCCCGTGGGGCTTGCTGCGAATAAGTCAGAACTTCAGGCTGCGATTGGTAAAGCCCGCTTGCAAAGGAAGGCGCAGGCTCCGGCTCCGGCTCCGGTTGCTTCGACTCCAATTCCATATCAGCCAGAGATGCTGCAATTGCAGCTTTCATGTCATCGTCATATTCTGCAGTTGAGGCAGTAGGGACTGGAGGAGCGGGCGCAGCCACTGGCCCCCTGGACTCTTCAAGACTCAATTTGAGCGCTCTTTGTAGCTCTTCATCATCTGAGTCCCCCCGACGGCTCAGATCGTCGTAATTACTGACCCTTTTTGCGCTCTTGACCGCCTCCTCAGGCTTGACCTCACCCTTATTCAACTTAGCAAAACAATCGTCGCACACTCTAACAGGCTCATTGATACCGAAATGCGGTAGGGCAATATAGTTGTTGCAATACTTTTGACTAAATACTCCGCCGCAATTCCTACAGTGGTGCTTCCTATTGACGAACGAGAAAGGTGTACCGGAAATCATGCAAGTATCTGAATCTACCCACTCAGGGGGTGCACTTGTGTCAATAAATGAAGAGCTCAACTTCGTAGCATGCGACGGGAAATTGAACCCCTCATCCTTCAGCTGCCTGTACACTTTAGCAGCATAAGCCAGCTCAGGCTTATCACCAAATGCATGTACCCAGTTTTGCAGGTATTCCAACATTAACGATTTGACATCGGAGTTGACCATCCCGCCACCCAGCGGTTTCAACACCAATACAAAGGAGTCCATAAACTCCCTAGATGCAATCTCCTGAACGAAATGAGAGCCCCCATTCTTGATACAAATATCGATTAAATGCAAGGTGAGTATCTCCACGTTGGGGTTCTTGTGTAGTAATCTCCGTTTGAGCGACCTCATGGCATCCTTTGGGGCCACAGTTCTCGATTTTATCAGGTCACATATCTCCAGGTTCAATCCCAGGTCTTGCTCCCCAGTCGGAAGCGACTCCGAGGTGGCCTTTTCGACCTTCTCGTCAATTGATGCCGCGCTGGAGAACCATGACATGGTGCTCGGTTGTTGCCACTGTACTGATAAGAATCGATTACAATTTTAGTTGACATAAATGTAAGCTTAAGCTTTATTTATTTCTTAATAACAATGCCGGTCCTATCCCCAATAACGGTAAGTAAGTCTCCAATATGAAAGCATATCTAATTGAAGTCCAAACTACGAGCTCAGCTCAGGATGGCCATTACCAGGCTAAGGCTGGTGCAGCAGAAGGAAACTGCGCTCTCGAAACAGCGTCGCCGTGAGATGGCACAGCTGCTCGACCAGGGCAAAGAGCAGAGTGCCAAGATTAGGGTAGAGAATATTATTCAACAAGATGTCATGGTAGAGCTGCTGGAGGTTTTGGAACTGTACTGTGAGCTGCTTGTTGCTCGAATATCTCTTTTGGATGGCCCAGAGTGCGATCCGGGGTTGGTAGAGGCAGTCAAAACGATAATGTACAGCGCCCCTAGCACGGAGATCAAGGAGTTGCACCAAGTTAGAGATATTCTGGCACACAAGTTTGGGCAAGAATTTGCAAAGGATGCAATGTCGAATGCGAGTAATGTTGTGCCTGAGAAGGTGCTGAAGCGGTTGTTGATTGAAGCCCCGAGCCCGGAATTGGTGACCTTGTATCTAACTGAGATTGCAAGAGCATACGGAGTTCCCTTCAGTGGGTTACCAGTTGAGCCAGAGGAAGATGGAGGCGTTTTAATGGCAGAAAGCAAGGAGGCTATCAACGAAGAAGACCCAGCAAAGGCTAAAGTAAGACGGCTTTCACAAGTTTCAACGCTACCTTCACCTAACGAAAAGAAACCAATTGAGGTCTCTGCAGCATCGCCATCAACTGATAACCCTCGCCCTGGAATAAAGCTCAGTCAAAAGGCAAAAGAAGACAAAGAGCTAGACGATTTACGAGCACGATTTGAAGCGTTGCGGAAGAAGTAGTTTATCTAAGACTGTACTTTGATAGCTTTTCATATGCATACTGGGTTGTTTTCACCAATCCAGCGGTGGCCACTCCCTTGAGCGATTGGGCAATGGCGGGCCAGGCCACAGTTGCTCTTATAGCCTTCCTCATTTCTTTTTGTAGCCGGTCGGTGTTATCAGCAATAATAATGTCATCTCCATCTTTTCCAGAAAGTCCATACTGTGAGTACAACAAGTTCTTGAATGTCGATGGCAACCGTTCTACCATGTGGCCCCTAGTAGCTGGAGTCATATTCTGAGCCAACCATGACACTCCAACATCTGAATCCGATTTCAAATATGATACATTTGTCTTTGAAATCTCCAGGTTAGGAATGTCATCCATGATGGAAGCATACAAGTTCCTAAAGTGGACAAATTGGTTCTCAGCAATATTGTTGACCTTTTTAGGATTCTCCCCCACTTGCATCCTAAAGTCCCCCATGTATGAAATAGAAGCGATGGTTTTGTACAAATCAAACTCGGAGAACTCCTCTGGGAGCAGCAAGAGAGCTGCTCTGAGTACGCTTAAATGGTTCTGCTGGGCTTCAAACTGGACTTCGCGGTCATCTCTTAACAATTTGACTGGCTTATGCATCCTTCCAGCTAGGTACAACGTTTGCCAATTTTTGAGATCCTTCTTGAGATTATCTATGCTGACCACCCCATATTTGATCCTAAGGCCATTGATTTCTACAAATGGGTTGAAGTAGACTCCTGCACCGATATGGTCTTGTAAGTATGCAATTGTGCCTGAACCTAGGTACCGCACTGATGAGTAATGATGCGGATTGTGCATCATGTTTAGCGAATGCCAATGTTGGGCATGTGAGACCCCAAAGATCATATCAATCTGAGGGGCACCTTGCTTGTAGGTCAGCCCCTGGCTGAATACTCCTGAGCCGTATGCAAACGCATATCTGACTGGAGCTTTGAAGGTTCGAAGGACTGCTCGAAGCTTTTCACGCGTTCCACTGGAAGATTTTGAGTACTGAATGTAGTTGTCAAAGTCCAAGGGTAAGTCAGTGAATTTAAGAGTACTCTTGCCCTTTGACTTGGTATAGAACCTTTTGGTTATTACTGAGGCCATTGGCCGCGAGAAAGCCGAGCAGTGCCGAGACATTAGTGAAGAAAAAACAATAGTTTCAAAATCAGCTCCGATCGCTTCCCCGGATTAAACTAGATCGCTCATCGCTATGGACTCAACATTCTCGAGTTTCGCAGCAGCTACACAGTGTACGAGCTAAACCTGAAAAAAGATTTTAAGGGCTTCTACTTGATAAAAACTACTTGGACTGCTTAAGGGCAATCTTCCTAGCGGCGGCATCACCACCGTGGATACCAAAGACATCAAGACCCCACTCAACAGGGTCATTGTATCTATCATTCTTGTCCAAGGCAGCAAGCTGCTTGACAACATCCTCAGGCAGGTCATAGAGCTTGAAGTTGCTAGAGATTCTGCTAGGAGTGACGGACTTGGGCACAATGCTGTAGCCCCTTTGAGCCAAGTAGCTCACCAACAAGTTGGCAGCAGGAATATCGAGCTTCTTGGCAATCTCAACAACCTTGGGGTCCTCAACGGGCCTTGGCTTACCGTAGATGGTATTACCAAGTGGAGAGTAAGCAGTAACCTCAATGCCACTCTTCTTCAAAAAGTCGAAGAGCTCAGGTTGCTGTAGGTAAATATGAGCCTCGATCTGGTTAACAGCTGGCTTGATCTTGGCGAACTTGAGTACCTCCTCAACAAGCTCCTTGGAGAAGTTGGAAACACCAATGGACTTGACCTTGCCGGAGTCGACAAGCTTCTCCATCTCTCTCCAAGTACCTTCAAGGTTGAGAGGAATAGTAATTGGCAACCCGTCGGAATCCTTGGGGAATAATTCCTTGCCTGGTTTGAAAGCAACGGGCCAGTGGATCAGGTACAAATCAAGGTACTCCAGGTTGAGGTCCTTCAGGGTCTTCTCAAAAGCTGGAGCTACGCTAGCAGGGTCATGGCTAGAGTTCCACAACTTGGAGGTGACGAAAATCTCCTCACGAGGGATACCAGATTCCTTGATACCTTGGCCGACTTCATCTTCATTTTGGTAGATGGCGGCGGCATCAATGTGTCGATAACCGGCGTCCTTGAGGGCGTACCTGACGGCCTCCTTGACCTCGTTGGGCTTTGAGAGCCAGGTACCCAGGCCAAGAACAGGGATCTCGTTTCCGTCGTTGAGCTTCAAAGTATCGTGAACGCTAACCATTTTGATTGATGAAGAGAAGAGAAGAAGAAGAGGATGGCTATGGATATTTAAATGCTGCCGCAATTCGCCCAAAGATAACGTCATACGTAGTACTACAGATCGGCCAATTTAACGTCGATTGCTCTCAAAACGACCAGGTGCACGTTGCCCCGGACTCCAACGATCCGAATTGCTAGAAGTTTTCAGATCTGAGATTGTCGATCGATGTACCCTCACTGCTGGGCTTTGAGGGTTGTCTTTAACTGCCCCAACGTATTGGAACCCAAATGCTAGCTCCAAAGTCAATTATAATAAAGGAATAACTTTGAGAGAGCCAGCAGAGACGGCCACGGTCGCTATGGAGCCAAATTATCGCGTCGAACTTTGGCCTTTCGTAGAATATCGATATTGGCCAGGTAATTGATGCAGTGATTAATTAACAATGCCGAAAAATTATCCCAAGAAACCCCTGGGAAGCCAAAAAAAAAACGGTCCCGGTGAGGCTTGAACTCACGATCTTACGATTGCAAAGCCACACTATTAAGTGACATTTCTAACAGTCGTACGCCTTACCAGCTTGGCCACAAGACCTCGTACGGTTGTGTTTTGCATTGTGCAGGTTTGGGGTAGTCCAGGGAAATTTTCGGCATGTCTAGCTGCTCTGATGTGTGAAACTAAACGTTGGCAAGCGAATTTTAGAAGTTTGAACTTGAAGGTTGAATGGGACGCTTTTGATTACCTAAAAAACTTTATAATTCAGGTACCAGCGATCGATCGGGAGTTTTTCCAAAAATCTGGGCCAGCTTTTGCCAGCTGCTTCGTAGGTCAATTATTCCTCAAACACTTTACCACTCTTTTCTTTTAGGGCGAAGGAGAAACTCAATCAGGAGCTGCTAGTAAGAGGTTTTTTACACCAACGCAAGCCCGCAAAGGGTGTACAGCAGCGGTGGTTCCCTCTACTCTCGGGGAATCCAGCGCCATCGCCGACATTGAACCTAAAACATTCCAAGAAGTGGCTGCCACCACAAACACTGAAACTGGTCCTACTTCTGGTCTCTAATCTGGGCGATCTATACCTATTCACATATATATACATTTATGACATAAAGAGACATAGGACTTCAATATGATTATCTGTCTGTCTGGCTTTTGCCAGTTGCTTGGTAGGTCAATTATTCTTTTTTTGTTCTGATAATTGTCCTAGTGGCAACAGAAATGACTCCTAGAGCTAGTTACAGCCTCACTCTGACCGGTTTTTCTCCCCTGGCGCTCCTGGATCTTTTTTTTTTCTTTTTGTCATGTTGGCGGTGTTGAAAAATTCTTGTTGGGCTTTTCACGAAGCCGATCTTCCCAAAAGCAAAGGTTTCCAGAGGTTTATTTTTTTCAGCTTTAAATCCAGATATGCTCACTGCCTGCTCGCACACAATGCGGCGCCTGCGGGGCTAAGATTCGTGGGAACTTCACACCTTTTGCAGGTTCGTTCAAGTACAGGCCAGAGCTAAATTGTCGAAAGGCCTGATAAGAATTTAGACATGCCTGTAGCAGTCATACCGCCTTATACCAGCTTGGCCATCCGACCTTTCACGGTTTTTTCTTTGCATTCCGCCGCCCTGGGGGAGTCCAGGGAAAGTTTCTGCCTTGCGGTAGTAGTATCAAAGAAATAATGCTGGCAAAAACCATCTTAATGCGGAACGCCAGTCGGTTCATTATTTCGGAAATTGGGAGCTCCCCGCCTCCTTCTATCGACCTCCTACCAGCTTAGAAGGTCATGATATCACCAGCGACCCTGGTGGCACAGTGCGACTCATAGTTAGGAGACTTCATGTACCAGTGCACGCCTCAAAGAGCTAATTCGGGGACCCGTGCTGTGTGAAAAAATCTTCTCTCGCCTTGAGGTCTCTTCATATATGCCTCTTACAAGGCTGTTCCAAGATTTCGCACGAAGACGTTCTTGAACAGCGCGCCAACAAACGTCGTGCCAGCTGCATGCAACCAATCTAGGTCTCAGCCAATTGGAGCAGTTGCAAAGAAGAGCTCCTATGAGCCTGAAGGTAGAAGCCTCATATCGTGGAGACAAGTCATCACATAACTTCTTCCTTACAGAAGGCATTTACTGCATCAACAGGAGGGTATTCACTCGCTTCATCGACAGTGACCACAAGGTCTCCAGCGAGACTGCGACCCAGGCTACGAGCTAAAAAAGTTGAGAATTTCTGGGAAGAATTCCTGAGATTTAGCGGGACACTGTTGCTAGCGAGGCAATTGGGCCGGTTTCTGAAGATCTAATTGTGAGTTGCAGCTGGTAGTCTGGTGACCACTGTCGGCTGGCAGGGGTGAGGATCTTACCATTGAGACCTGAGGTCACCTTTCACAGTCTGCACCGATCGGCGGTCTGCTCACAACCCATAGGTAGCACATGCAATGCATATGCACGCAGCTCACCGTGCATGCATCTCAGCTGCACACAAAAAGCATTCGTATCAAAACGCCTGGCACACTCGAAGATCGGTTAACAATTGAGGGCAAAAATACTGGATCTGACAGATTCATGTATGACCACTCACGGTTATACTTCTGAAGTGCAGCTCAAAACTGGATGCACATATGGCACGGAACGTTTTTGGAAACAATGTAGTTACAAATTGGTAGCATTGCCCAAGACAGTGCGGCTCAGCTCCATTGGCTTAAGACGGAAAAACAAATCGGCCGGAAACTACCTATTATCACGTCATGCACTGTTTTCTCAGCTAGAACCAGCTGTGGCAGAAGTCCGCGGGTGTTAAAGCTGAAAAGAAATGGCAAGTCCCCGAATACTACGTGATTGAGCTAGATATCCGCTGAGTCCAGAAGAAATACATACACGCGAAGTTGCATCGTCGTGCAGCGGGCTAGGCAGACCCATGTGCAAGTTTAAAGACAAAGTGTCAACCACGGTTGTAGAATGAGTCTACCAAGTATTTCAAACAAATGGCTACAAGCGACCAACATTACTTATTACCTACATGCACACTTTCCCTGACAACATCCTCGATATAATCAACATCAGTACTAGCGGAAGACCCATCTCCAAACTCCCCCGTCCAGCCCTGTTCTCGCAGATACTTCTCAAACTTGACATCTTCACCTCTCAAATCTTCATTTTTCAAGTGAGGAATAAACGCCCAGGTGATCAAAACCCCACAGAGACCAATAATTGCAGCAATGATAAAAGTCCACCGTTTCCCCAAATGGACTTGAATCGGGGTAAAAACCTGAGTACCAATTGCTGCACCAGCTTTACCAACAGCAGCCGAAAAGCCATAGCAAGTACCTCTGACCGCGGTGGCATAAGATTCCGAGGAAGTGAGTCCCATCATATTGCCCGGCCCCAAGTTGCCCATAGAGTTCATCAGGCCATAAAATACAATGAATAAAGGTACAATTGTCTTGATCTTATCATAGGCACAGCCAATAATCAAACCAAAAACAATGTAGCCTGTGAACCCGAGCATCATTGTATACTTCCTTCCAATAATTTCACAGAGAAAAGCACCAACAAACACGCCGGGAACGGCAATGATGCCCAGCAGCAGGGTCCATTCTGCAACCAGCTTGATATCTGAAGGGTCTGCAATCACCGATTGAATGATGGTCCCAGAGAATATGCCATTAGGGAAGGTTACAAAGTCATAAAAGAACCATGCTCCAGCAGTACCAATGAGCCTTGGCCAGTAGTACTTTATAATCAAAAGATAGGGCACTCTCTTTTTGATAGCGCCATGCTTGTAAAGCTCCGAAGTGGCCATCTTGTATCTGAAATAAAACACACTCAAGGGCCAGATGATGCCTATGCCAAAACAAACTCTCCAAACCGTACTGAGTTGATGCAAGCTGTCTGGAGTAACTGCAGACCATACAATTAAGAACACACTGATTGCAAAGGGACCACCCATAGACAGTGGGAAATTTGTAACCAAACAAAAAATAGTACCTCTTCTCTTGGCATAAGTTTCATTAGCTGCTTCAGATGCAGATGCACTTGACGCCGGGTACTCGCCGCCTGCTCCAAAGCCAATAACACCTCTAGACACCACCAGCATCCACAACATCCCCATAGTGGTGGTACCGTGAGCCGCAGTGGTCATGATACCTCCAAGTACAATCATGAGCGTGGTTGATACTATAGCCCATTTTCGACCAAGGTAGTCGCAACAGAGGCCAATCACTATCATCCCAACAATCTCTCCAACCAGCAGAGCGTTTGAGACTCGTGTCTTCATGATTCCATCATATTCCTTGGGATATTCCTTGGATAAAACAACATTGGCCATTGTCATGAGGTTATTCTGGTAACCATCGCTGATAAGCGCAAACCCCGCACATATTATACCAAAGATTGAGGCAAGACGCGTGTTGGGCTTAGCCAACGTAGCCGACCGGGTTGTCCCTGACTCCGTGCTCAATAGTGTATCGTCTAGCGACATATTGTACAGTTGAAGAGCGAGCCAAGAAGGGCGTCCCAGGTGGTACTTATAGACCTTGTCCTGAGAGAGCGCTCGTGCCTCGAGGGGAGAAAATTAAAAAGAGGGGCGAGACGGCGCCGCCGCCCTAGCGGTGATCAGCAAGATCGGCACTCATCACGTTTTGTGCTTTTTCCATCTCGTTGGCTCTCACCAGCATGCGCTATTATTCATTCCGAGAGTGGAGCCGAATGGTAGCTCTTATAGTACATCAAAGAGCCTCAGCTGGTTCAGAGCCAATGAGAGAGTGCACCGGGTGCCACCCTTGAGTGAAACGGCGCAGAGAATAACTTGCCGGGTTTGGACGATCTTTGCGGCTCTAGTTATTTAACCAGCTCAGCGTCCCAGTGGCAGAGAGCCAAGACTGCAGGGCATCAACATCCCAGGCTCGAATTACTCGGAAAAGCAAGAAGTACAAATTCCCGTATTAGTTCGCTTGGACCGCGGCCCCGGCCAGCTGGAGCGCTCAGCTCTTTCGCCGATTAACGCGCATACGTAATATTGATAAGCCGCACCATCTCCCACGTGGGCCACCAGCTGGAACCTTATTCGCGGGGTCACCTCGTGATATCTACAAACAGTGCTTCTCATGAGAGTGTGACAGGAAAGTACCATTGTAACCTTGACACCCATGGCTCGCCGTGCTCCAGAGTGCCATCCTTATGTTGCTCCTTAACGTGTCTTTGCCCTCATAGATACAAAACAAGACTATCATATAAGTTCTGTCGAATGCTGAGTAACGACTCGAACGCTCAAGCTCCAGAGTCCAGTTGTGGCCGCCGCTTCTCGCTTGAAATTGGCTCTGAAGCTGTCATGCTTTCGGTTTATCCATGGCTACGCGGTCTGAATCCTGCCGTAATCGAGCGATGTTGAGTTAGAGCTGCCGCGTCCTGACTCGAAACCTAAAATTGAACTCGAATTTGAACTCGAAGTTAGGGTTCTGCACCATCCCAAACGGTACAAGATGACAGCTCCAGTCTGGGACTGAATCCAGACAGGCTCACAGGCACTTAGATTCTCCCTGCAGCTAAGAAATGACAGTGAGAAAATCTACTCCAGCTCGAGATCTCAGATATATCAGGAACCGGGGACCACGTGTCAGGGACCGGGCCGGACTCCGGCCGTGTAAACTACGATTAGTGATAAGCCTCACATAAGCACGATTGACCAGCCATTGATAACAAACGTGACAGGGTAAGGCAAATTCAAACATATCCAACATGTTGACCCTATCACCAAGAGGGCGGACCTTTTTGAGTTTTTGGGTCTTTGGGCTCATAAACAATGTGCTCTATGTGGTGATTCTATCTGCTGCCATTGACCTTGTGGGGCCACAGGCTCCCAAGGCGGTGGTGCTGCTGGCGGATGTAACCCCGTCGTTTTTTGTCAAGCTCGCGGCACCATTTTTTGTTCACTTGGTGCCTTACACTTATAGAATCTTGTCTCTGGTAGGGCTGAGCTTTCTTGGCATGGTGCTGGTAGCAGTATGTGACAGTCTATGGCTGAAGTTGGTAGGGATTGTATTTGCATCGATAGCCTCCGGGTTTGGCGAAGTTTCATTTTTGGCCCTTACTCATTTTTACGATCATTGGGCATTGGCCGGTTTCAGTAGCGGTACTGGAGCTGCAGGGCTTGTGGGAAGCTTTGTCTACATGATGCTCACCACCGTGCTGGCTATTTCCACGGAAAATAGCTTACTGGTGTTCAGCGTGGTCCCATTTTTACTACTGGTCATTTACGGTTTGGTCCTACCGGCTGCCGATCCATCGCTAGCCACCAAGTACCAGCCGCTGGATGAGAATAGAGAGCTCACTGGTGGAAGTAAAAGCTTCTGGAACAAGGCTGCAATTCACGCGACCATCAAGAAACTGTCGCCCTTGGTGTTCCCCTACATGGTTCCACTGGTGCTTGTATATATCGGCGAATATGTCATCAATCAGGGGATTTCACCTACCCTCTTGTTTCCGCTGGAGGAAATGCCATTTCTCAAATACAGAGACGCATATGTCACGTATGGAACGCTTTATCAACTGGGAGTGTTTATTTCAAGGTCATCTTCACCCTTCTTCAGACTACGACAACTATACGTTCCAGCGATTTTGCAAAACATGAACGTTGGTATCTGCATACTGCAATCACTATTTGTGTTTATTCCGAATATATACCTGGTCATGGTCCTGGTATTTTACGAGGGCCTGCTGGGAGGACTCGCGTATGTTAATACTTTTGCATTGGTCTCAGAGCGTGTCCTCCTGGAAGAGCGCGAGTTTGCAATGGGCGCAGTTGGCATTAGTGACTCTTCAGGCATTGTTATAGCCGGGCTCGTGAACATGTGGCTTGAAAAGGCTCTTTGCCGGTACCAAAAGGCCCACGGCCGGCCTTGGTGCGAACTTGAATAGATTATTTTTTAAGTTTCTTTGATTTTTCGTCGTTATCGCTCTTGGACCTTTTTTTGGAATAAGTTTCTTCCTTTGGAGCAACAAAATCCTTTGCACGTTCCTTATCCTTTTCACGCTTGACTTCCTCACGATGTAGTCGTTTTTCCTCTTGCTGCTTGGCCTCCTTTTCTTTTTTACCCAAAAAGTACTCACCACTCTCGATTTGTAGATCGATCTTACGAGGCATTGGTGCAGGTGGGAAGGGAGTATGCAATTTCTTGCTCTTGTCAGTGATCTTGGCTGGCTTCTTCCTGGCCACGTTCCGCTTCTTGAATTGCGGCAAGAACCTGCTCCAGTCTTCATTAGCGAGTTCCGGCTTTTGCGCAAGTTCTCTCTTGATCATGAGTTCTTTGATGTGATAAATAGGATGAATATTGTTCATGCAGTCTTCAACGACTCGGCGTACTTCCTTAAGGCCCTTGTAGTGACCCATGGCTGACACAGTGTTTCCCTGTACCAGAATGTAGCAGTTTGTTAGCAGTTCCAATGCTTTGAGAGTGTTACCACTGGGACCCAGTAACCTTTGACGACGCTTGACAAACCGGTCCTTGTTACTGACAAAGTTGCCAATTTTGATAACGTCACAGGCAACTTCATCTTGCAGAATCTTTACTGCCTGGGGGAAGGGGACGCTACGGGCAAGCAACTTGATCAAGTCCCGAGCCTTAAGGATAGCAGCGGGGTCATAAGTCTTTCGGGTAGTCTTGACAATCATAGATCCTTCAACGAGATCCAAGACACAGCCAATGCCCTTGTCCTTGAGTGACTTGGTGACATCGCCCCATATTTGCTGCAGATACGATTCACGATACTTTGGGAACAGAGTGGCGAAGCTGCTTTCTTCGAGGAAAGGCTCACCGCTCTTGTTATCCTCGGGATTGAAAGGTTCCTCCTTCCATTTATCAATCTCGGGAGTATCCCAGGGCTTTTCTTTGTTGTGAGTTGAGACCATTGTGAATAGTAGTCTAAGAAA
>JAKTSO010000084.1:0-48474 GCA_030580275.1 Groenewaldozyma sp. yHMH443
TAGAGGGAACCACCTCTGCAGTACGCCCTTTTCGGGCTTGCGTTGGTGTAAAAAAGGGATTCAGAACTTCGATGTGACTACTTCTCTCCACCTCTTCCAAAGTAGGCAAGCTCTAAGCATTCATACAATTACCTGGTATTCAATCTATCGAGTGACAGACAGCTTTGGAGTGCTGTAGTTGGAAGAACCGTGGCAAGCTCTTAATTCAGGTATCAGGTGTAGTGCACTGAGCGCACTTGATCTTCCTGTAGCAGGAGAGGCTCTCATGGAATAAGACCCAAAAGTCCAAATCCATCTTGCTAGCTGATGTGTTAATGAAATTAGTGGTATCCAGCAAAAAGTTCTAGGTATATGACTGTATTGAGAGTGGCCTTCATAGTTGATGGCTAGCCCAGTCTTTAGGATCTGTATTCCCAAGTTATTGGACGCGACGTCGCATTGACTAATCACCTAGTCGCTCCAAGGTCTGGTTGTAATTTTATCATGTCTATAACGTTCAACTCAGGCGAGTAAAAGTTTAGAGCTCCTAGAGAAGCTATTGAGCTCGCGAGGGTGTCGGTGGCAGGCTCAGCCTACCTAGGAGCCTCAAATTTTCAACTTGAGTTGGCATTGGCAACTTCAACTTGGCAGCAAGTGCTCAATGTACGTCATAATGAAAATTTCCGTGGGAAGAGTAAAATTCACTTAATGCCGTTCAAAATACCGTCTAAATACGTATTTAATACGATGTGAAAATCCCAAGTACAATAAATTCAAATTATTCAATATTATCAATAATTTGTAAAATATAGACTATAGTGCTAAAAAAGCTGTGCTTAAACATTTTCCCTAGGTTTTTTAACTTTCCTTCAACTTCAGAGTCTGTTCAGACTTTGTCACTTTGTTCTCGGACTCGGACTCAGTCTCAGACTCTCAGAGTCACTTACTGAGTGGCAGTGTGGTACTGAGTCCGACTTACAGTCTCAGTGAGGCCCTTAGAGCAAGCCTAGGATGACTGTTCACCCTCCGAAATTCTTCAATGTAATTAGAAGGGAGGCTCTGAAAGTTGACATTACTTGGCCAAAGAGGTCTCCTACATAATTTACATTAACCATTAACACCACTCAGTGCAACTCTCTGTCTCTCTCACAGTCTGAAAATTTTGGCTGAAGGTAATCGACACTAAGAGACTAGTACACACTGCGATCGAAACGCTATCTTCTCGTCACATCGATCGATGATGGCCTTTATCAGGCCGCTCTAAGACTGGGTTACCGGCGTAACTTACCGCGGGCAGAAACAAATCCGATCGTGCGTACGCAGCCCATAACCAGCTTCTTTCCTGAGATTTGAAGATACTTTCCTCGAAAGATCCAACAAGGAACTGATTGGGAATTCGGGCATCATGACGCAGCTCGAGCCAGTAAGTGAACAGAGTTTTGAGCAGTGCACCGTAAGCTGGGAGCCACTGAAACTGTTTGACTAACCGCGCGAAAATGTAGGTTGCGTTAGACGCAATTAGCAGCTCATACCTGGACGATATCCAAACCAATATCAGGGTTAGACCAATCCCCTGGGAAGGGTACTCTAGAGCTAATCTGCTCTCTGAGCCCGAGGCTTCCCTGATCAAGGCAATTGAGAAGCAGACCCTAGAGAACAAGAAGTCGACAGTGGAATCGAAGCCAGACAACTACGCTTCGGTGATCATTGGGCTTCTGGATAGAATTACAAGAGATGATGTAGTCAAGTACCTGCTATCTCTGATTGGAGACTTTGCCCCGGACTGCCCCAAGTTTGTTTCTGCATTGCTTGCAAATGACAAGTCGTATGAGGTGCTAGCGCGATTTTTGGACAAGAACGACGAGCAGATCCATTTACTGGCTGCTAGAGCATTGATCTTACTTTTGAGAGTAAAGGCGGGACCAAAGGATGTAGTGGTGAAAATTGTCAACTACTTGGATACCAAGCTGATCCTCTCGGCCAACTCAAACTTGCAGGACATTGCTGTTCAGGGGCTAGGTATCCTGCTGGAACCCAAGTGGTACCGCTCATGGATCTGGGAATTGAAGGACCAAATTGTTCCTCCATTGACCAAACTTGTACCAAAGTCTTCTTCCGGAAGCAATGGAACTCAATTCCAATACCATACACTGATAATCTTTTGGCTTATCTCATTTGAGAAGCACCCTGCATCACAACTAGTCACAAGCTACTCGCTAGTGCCTATCTTGCTCGAGACTAGCAAGCTTGCAGTCAAGGAGAAGATTGTGAGAGTGTCCATTGCCGTTTTAGTAAACTTGGTCAAGCTCGCGCCCAAGGCTACTATTGCTGCGTTGCTCAACAACTCAGCATCTCAGCTGCTAAAAACTTTGTCTGATAGGAAGTGGACTGACGAGGAACTGATTTCTGACTTGGAATACTTGAACGAGACTCTACAAGGTGCCTATGACTCCATGACCACTTTTGACGAGTACAACTCTGAGCTGATTAGCAAGAAGCTACAATGGTCGCCGCCACATCGCAGTGAGACTTTCTGGAAGGAGAATGCAGGCAAATTCAAAGAAGGCGATTGGAAGGTCACCAAGGAACTCGCCAATATCATCACTACCTCGAACGATAACACTACTCTAGCTGTGACCTGCAATGATATCACTTGGATTATCACAGAGCTGCCAGAGTCTACCAAGTTACTGGAGAAGCTTGGCACAAAGCTTAAGATTATGGACCTTATGAACTCAAGCGATCCTGATATCAGATACGAAGCACTCAAGGCCACGCAGGCTTTCATTTCACATTCATTTAATTAGAATTCAATTTGAACATTTGTTTTTCAGCTTAGTCATCTAGTTCATCTACAGAAGGCTACCCGTCTGGTCGTTTCTTTTGGTAGGCTGCAAAGCTGTTAGGTTCCAATTAGTGGTCGATGGTGAGCCTGGCTTGGCGAGTAATGGAGGTTGAGTAGCTTTGGATGCTGCCGACCAATCAATCCCACCAGATGGTTGCGTAGTAGCAGAGTTAGTCTGAAAACTTGTGGGCGACGCCGAAGCTGCTTGAGCTCCAAAGTAGTTGGGGCTGCTCGTCTTAGAAGTAGGAGACAGAACACCCATAGAAGGGGATAATGCACCAAAGGACTGAGTGGGCATAGTTGAAGGTGACGCAGCGCTGGGGGATCGGCCCACTGGTGATGGCAGCAAAGTTGCATCCTGCCGCGAGGGCTGGCCAGTTTGCGCCGTCGACCCTTGTTTGGTAAAAGTATAAGAAGCGTTTGAAGCAGGCCGACTTGAAGACCCGGAGTCCATTAGTGAACGCAGGTTGTTATTCTTGCTCGGCTGCAAGGACATTGAGGTTGTTGAAACGCTTGACTTGCTACTGGTGCTAGTCCTTGGATTGGATTGGCTAGTCCTCGGCTCAGTAATCAGCGAGTCAAACTTTTGATTCTGCACGGGCTTGGAGTTGAGCTTCTTGGACTTTTCCTGCTCAATATGGTCCAAAATCGACCTCACGGTCCTCAGTAGAGTTTTAAACTGGTCCAGATGCAATGACGACTCTGTACTCAGCACCAGAACCTGAGGAATCACAGAGGTGCACAGCTCATCCACATCAACAATCTTCGAAATAGCGTCGTATACCTGTAGCGCCGTCATAATCACCTCAGGTTCCCTTGTTTTCATTTTACTCAGAATCGGCAGCAGCTTTTCAGTGACAACAAACTTGTCTAGGTCATGACTCATTAAGATCCCAAACGACCTTAGACACTCAAGCTTGACGCCCATACTATTTGTTTTACCAAACGTATCGGAAATGGTAGGGAACAGCTCATTTTTGATAGCTACAAAGTCGAGCTTATCACAAATAGGACCGGTTTGCTTGAGTACTTCCTTCTGTCTTTCAGGGTCGCCATCCTTGATCATGTTTGTCAGAATCGGCAAGATGTTCTTCTTGAATTCATCCTGGCTCAGTCGTGAAAGTAACACGGGTAGAAAGTCTAGAATTGCCTGCTGGCATCCAGCCTCTTCTTTGACCTTCTTCAACTGTGGAAGAACTCTGTCCGAGAACCCCAGCTGGCTCATACCCTCGCCTATAGTGAGGATATTCTTCAGCAATAAATAAGTAACAGTTTCCTCTTTGCCCAACTCGTCAATCAGGCTTTGCAAGATTTTTTTCTGTGATATCGACTTGGGGAACTGGCCAAGCATGTCATAGAGGCCCTGCAGAAAAACCTTTTTCTCAGACGCCAGCTTTGCTGGAAAGTCATCCAGAAAGTTAATAGTGCGAACTAGAGGGTTGTCAAAAAATTCGGACCTCTTCAGAGTTTCCAAGTTCATTCTATCCAGGGGCTGTCTACTCACCAGTTGCTGTAGGACACCCTGTAAATATGCAGGTGCGCCTCTAATGGCTCGAGTGAGATGGCCAAGCTCGTCGCGATAAGAGTTCGAACTGTTATTGGTGTTCAATGGCTGCTCGTTGTAAATTGTCAAAATTAGGCAGCCCAGCGAAAACACATCATTGCTTGGGTCAAGCTTGTGATCTAAAACGAGTTCTGGGGCCGAGTAGTCCAGGTCCACCTGTAAATAGTTGGCCACTCGAGGGTCGAACTGGGGTATAAAGTAATCATCCGTCCTAAAACTCTCAATGAATCCGAGCCCACCGAGTTTCCAGTCTCCCTTTGAGTCTATCAGTATGCTTGAGGGCTTGATGTTCAAATGCACAAAGTCGTTGCCATGCAAAAATATAAGAGCTTCTACTACTTGGAGTAGCCCTCTTTGTATGACCAGCTCGTCCAAGTCCGACCGTCGAGTCAGGCAACCAGTAACAGACTCGGTCACAAAAGTCATGGACCCCTTGGTCTCTTCCAAAGGCTCAATTAGCTTGATTATTGCCGGGTGACGTATTTTAGCCAAGTTAGCAACCTCGCGCCGTAATCTATCGTAAACCTCATTTAGTATATCCTTCTTCACTCCAGACTGGCTCGCAAATGCGCTCAGTTCTTTCTTGTCGAAAATAAATAGGGAAACTGGCTCGCCGCCACCGGTCTTCCGTTTGCCATTGTATACCGTCCAGGGCTCCGCTCGAAACGCTGGTTTTTGTGACACCGAGTATTTCGAGTGAATGCCACTCGTGACTGCTCAATTAGGCTCACTTGAATAATTTCCAGGAGAAAAAGACGGAAAGAACTTACAAGACTTGAATGCATTGGCAAACATCGTCGTGATGTCTGGCTTTCCAGGTTCAGATCTAGAGTATGTTAGGCTTGACACTATAAAATAAGCCTGACACGCCCATGATGCAGATAATCCCCAAATTCTTAACGCCAACTTTCCAAGCTGTCCCCGGCTTGAACACATTCGGGCAGCGAGAAAATCATGACAGTAACAGATTCTAAAATGTTCAAAGCTCAATTCACTATATAAATGACTCTACTCATCATCGTCCGAAGGTTCTGGCAGACCTCGAGATGGTGATTGTATTTGATTGTATCCAGAGAAGGGGTTGGAGTTCCTCTCCTTGAGGATCTCATTAGTGGCCTCTTGCCATTCCTTTGACATTGTAGGAGGTAGACTTGGGGTAACCAACCTAATAGCACCGAACAGAACCAGGGCAGTCGCGACTGAAGCGAAAACACCAAGCACAATCTTTTTGACGGACCCGGGGGCATGAACCGGCTTCCTGGGACCCCACGAACCATATGAAATATACCATGCAGCCTTCTTCTCAATGCTGGTCAAATCCTTCCAGTTTTCCTTTTGTCGCTCAGCTAATTGAGACACAATGTCGCTTCGCTCCTCCGAGCTCATAGTCTCCCATCGAGTTTCCAGACCCCTCAGAGTAGGGTTGGATATGACCTTTGTCGAGTAACCTGCGGCGCTCCTGGCAACGGCCACACGAGGCAAACCAACGGTTCGGATGCTTCTGCTCAACATTTTTGGCCGGGATGAAGGTTGTGTATAGAATGAGAAAATGCTGGAAAAATATAAGTGAGCTACGATTTGAGTATCCTTTTAAGTGGAGCAACTTTTTTTGTGCTTGAGGGACCTTAGAGACTGCCAGGTTTGCCCAAACTTTAATGAATTGGGCCAATCATCGTGGCCTAATTTCGTCATACTAAGTAACGATTAACATCAACCTCGATCTTTAGTAGGCTAAATACGTTCTTTTTGATCTTTTGGTCTTAGACATTCCCAGCAACAGCATCAATGACGACCATTTCGGCATTCCAAGGAGAAGCAGACCAATGGTGAAAGGTGCAAGAGCTTTTTGGTTTCTTGAGTACCATAAAATCAGCCCGTACCATGTGAGGCGTGACAGAGTGTACCAGCTCTTGACAGCCACTGAGTAGGTTGATCTGGCAGCTTCAGCAAAGCCTAGTAGCTCCCTCAGGTGACTCTGGATTTGCTTGAAAGTGTTGGAAGTTGCAGACCTCAGCTGGTGGACCTGCTTCAGACTAGTATCCATTTGTGAGTTGATGCTATTCACCGTGTAATGCAGTTCCCCAATTTCATTCTTGATGGAGTAAATGGATCCGCTAGCAAAGTCCAGCTCGTCATTCAAAACGGCAATGGACTTGATCCAGTTTTCTAGGATGCGTTGGCTGTGGATATTATTCAACTGCTGGCTTTCTAGTGTCGACACTGCTGCCGTCAACTTATCCACCAGGTCCTCCTGGAATCGTGTGATATTTCTTTGAACCCGCACCATCCTGTCGGCAAAATGCTTGTTCTCATACTGAGAGCAGATTGTACCAACTGAGTGGTAATTCTCGGTGAATGTGGTCCACCATTGAGGCTGTGACACCAGTTGTGTTGTGCAGGTCTGAACCTCACTGTAAGAATCGGTCGTCTCACAGCTGAGAGGGTATTGGACTCGCGCGGCTTTGAGCTCACATAGTGTAAGCTTGATGGCCGCTACTACATGCTGCTCGGGCTTAAGCTCTGATACCTCGCATGCCGGTAGAAGACCATCCAAGGCTCTCAGGTTGCAGTCAAGCTCATTCTCCAAACCCACTTCCCGGGACTGTAGTATACGTAAATCTGCCCTCTGTTCCAACGAGCTGACCAGCGTTGCCAATAGAAAGATCTGAAGTACCAGTATAAGAACCATATCCACAGCTTGGAAGCAAGTCTAAGCCCGGCTTCTCAAAGCGGGATGGAATCTGTTCTCCACAATTTGAAAATCCTTGGATAAGAACTCATCACACTTGATCCGTTACTTAGCCGGCTTCATAACGGAGATGCAGCTTATGTAAACTTACAGTAACGATTTTGCCGTAAATTTAACGGATATCCAAAAACGAATCCGAGGATCAGCACCGAGTTCTTTCAAGCAATATTGCGTGAGACGACTCGGTCTTACTGATATATGGTGAAAAGGAAAGGTGGTGACGTCCCTAAGGAATACTTAGAGCTACTTCGAGACTATAGAGCTCCGAAAAGAAGATCTCGAAGAGCAGAGTCTCAGACAGTTTCGACTGAGCAATCGGACTTTGAGGATGTTGTAATAGCCGAGAGTAGCAACAGAGGCGGCGGTGGCGACACGAGCCGCGAGACCTCAAGGTCAGTGGAAGAAGTTGACCTTGTCTCGGAAGAAGACGAATTCGAGGGGGACGAGGAAGAAGAAGACGACGAAGAGGAGGAAGATGAATTTGAGGACGTGAGCCTCGACGGTACCTTCGGAGAAGAGTCCGAGCCTGACTGGGAAGATGTGAATCTCCAGCCGCAGGAGATAACTCTAGAACTCAAAAAACAGCCAAAGAAGCAGCAGAAATCAAAGTCAGGCACTCCTAGAGTCTCGAAAGAAGAAAGAGAGAGGCGGATCATGGTTCATAAGGACCAACTCCTCTGTTTGCTCCACCACGTATGGATACGAAATAGTTGGTTGAACAATGCTCATATCACGGCAATATACCGGCACACACTGACTGACGGTATCATCAAAGAGCTGTTCCCACCTTCTCATATGTCAGAGACTTTAAAAACTAGAAAGTTTCTAGACGGACTACGGCATGCTATGAATGTTTGGAATGATCGGTTCAGGGTCACAAACGGTGGACTTTATTGTTTGCCCTGGGATAGAGTGTTTGATCCGAGCCGCGTAATGGATAAAGCCATGAAGTATGAAAAGTTTCAAAAGGCATTGCTGAAATTCAAGGGCTCTAGGGACCTTGCTGCTCAGGGGTTCGTGGCTTTGTTGAGGTCAGCCGGGGTGGAGGCTCGACTTGTAGCCAGTTTGCAGCCTCTTGACTTTACATCTAATGCCCCCACAATGAGACCCAACACTCCAATACCTCCGACAGTAACTCCTTTAAAGACAACTTCCTCGTTTCCTATATACTGGATTGAGGCATGGGATAGAGCAGGAAAGAGCTGGGTAACGCTGGACCCGGTAGCCACAAGAACTCTAGAGATTGTCCGGAGGAAATCAAGAGTAGAGCCTCCTGCAGCCGATACGAGTAACATAATGAGATACGTTATTGCATTTGACCGGTTAGGATACGCGAGGGACGTGACGAGAAGGTACGCCTCTCAGTATAACACCAAGACGAGGAAAAAAAGGATAAATGATGAGTGGTGGGATAGAGTTTTGAGGATATTTGCAAAGCCAGTGGTAAGGCAGAGAGATGTCGATGAGATCAAAGACCTCCAGCTACGTGAAGATACTGAGCAATTACCCAGCAATATTCAAGATTTCAAAAACCACCCAACGTTGGTCATCAAGCAGCTGCTCAGGAAGGATGAAGTTCTTTTGAAGGAAGAGCCATGCGGAACGCTAGCTCTCAAGGACAAAGCTGTGCCTGTATACCCCCGCAAGGACGTCCGCACTGTGAAATCTGCACGCCATTGGTACCAGCTGGGCCGGGTCATCAAGGTAGGCCAGCAACCTATTAATGAAAACTATTACGAGGAACAAACAGAGCCCTATGTCCCGCCGCCGGTGGTCAATGGGAAAGTGCCCAAAAATGCATTTGAGAACATCGATCTTTACACTCCAGCCATGCTGCCTGCCGGTGCTGTGCATTTGCCCTTTGACCGCATCGACGTTGCAGCCCGGCTAATCGACGTTGATTATGCCGAGGCCATTGTCGGGTTCAATTTCAAAAAAAGGCAAGCCACGCCCAAGATATCTGGTATAGTGGTGGCGAAAGAGTGCGAAGAGGCCGTTATGGCTGTGTACAGTAGCCTTCTGGAGGAGCAAGCTGAGGAAGACAGACAACAGGCCATAGCACGGGCTCTCTACATGTGGCGTCGGTATGCCTTGCATCTCAGAATCAAGGATAGGCTCAACAAGACACATGGCGAGATCGAGAAGCCTTCTGTGAGCGCCGGCGAGAGCGCCGGTGAAGCAGCGCGCGAGATTTCTCTCGAAAGCAGTCAGGAGCCTGAGGGGATCATCCCCGAAGACCTTGGTGAAGAAGATCTGGCATATTATGGCAGTGACGCAGAATCAGGTGGGTTCCTCAGTGAGTCTGAACTCTAAGCTCTTCGCCTCTTTTGCTGTTTTTCTTTGGCCCTTCTCTCAAGCTCACGCTCTTCTCTCTCATCTTCGAGCCTAGCCTGTAGCGTACTTTTCCTCTCTTCAGCGAAGACTTGACTACCTGTAGCTTCCATATCACTGTCGTCATCATCGTCAAGCTCATAATCAGCGCGCCGTTTACCGCGGCTGAACATCTTCCAAATCTCGTCTCTATCGTAGTCTGCCCTCCCGTTGAGATCTTCCTCATCCTCGTCGTCATCCACCACAAAGTCGTCCAGTTCTTCGTCGTCGCTGTCCCTTCTGCACTCTCGGCTTTGCTTGCGCAGTCTTTGCTGCCGCAAGAGTTCCGGCATAGGCTTCCCCACTATATTTTCCTTTTTCATATTTTCCTTTTTCACCTGTGAAACCTCTTCAGCCTTCTGTTTCTTGACATTTTGGATCCTCATCAGTTTTGAAGTCGCAGCGGTGCCGGTGTTGTTCGCCTCAGTTGGTTGTTCTGCTTGGCTTGCCCCAGCCAATGGACTCTTTTTACGTTCTGGCTTCTTGTTTGTCATTTTTACTGTCATTTTGAGCTTATCTGCATCAATGTTCTCAGCTTGTTTCATCATTTCTGTGAAGGTGAGTTTCTTTTTTGGCGTCTTGGGCCGGGTATCCACTTGCTGGTAATGCTGTTGCTGGTGCTCCTGCTGCTGCCTGACAATTTTTTGTCCAACTTCCGACTTGAGTACAGGTTTTTTCTTAGGTTTTGGTTTGGTGGCGGCTGCAGGCCCCCTTTCTGCAAGTCGAGCAGCTTTGAGCCGACGGACTCTCTCTTCTTGTTCACGCCGTTCAGCGCTGCTGAGGGTATAACCAGAGCTCATTTGAGGTTTTACCCCAACTTGCTCCGAGTTTGTTTTTCTATTAGTAGCAGCTTGCTTGGATTGATTCGCCGCTACTTTCGGAGCAGGCCCTGCTTCACCTGTCTGGCCCGCTTGGCCATTGGCCATTGCGAGCATCCGCGAAAACATGGCTCACCAGCTAATTCACGTATTGCTCATCGAAAAGGTAAGTTGATTCGAGTCCACTAAGCGCTGTTTCAAAATATCGCTATTTAGGGTACCCGTAATGAGCCGCTTGGCGCTCAGATGGTGACGTTGAAGTCGATCCGAGCCGGCCTTAACCTATATCTATTGCAGCCGTCAAGTCAGCTGACTTCACTATAAATATTTACGTAACTTTAGAGCGGAGTATGGCGCTCACAATACCCAAGTCCTCGGTTACAGAGACGTATTTGTGGAGGTTTTGTTCGAAACCACCGCCTTGGATCTGCTCAGAGGACCCAAGTCTCACTGAAAGTTCTCCATTGTCTTCTGGGGCTACCGTTAGCTGGAATTTATCCAGTTCGAGGGAAAGTGAGGGCCCACTTCCATTATCAACCAGAGTCAGAGCCACTTGATTAGTTTGGGGTTGTAGTGCGTCGTTGTCTTCAGCAATAACATCAGCGAATGACATCTCCACAGCAGCGGTCTCTGACTCTTGACCATCTTCACCACAATCCACCAAACTTTGAAGAAGAGTAGTCATGACGCTAAATTTTCTCAGATTGCGAAGAATCTCTTCAGCTTGTTTTGGGTGCTCTAGTGGAATCTCGTTCACCGCGACGAGGGTGTCCGGTGCAATGTTCCCATACCATAAAGATAGCTCATCTGGATGCGTGTCTGGCTTGTATACAGTTCTTTGTGCGGTGTATTTAGCGGCATTCAATTTCTTCACTCCTCCGTGGATCGTTGTAGCATCTACCGCTTTCGCATAGCTAAGTGGTACTATAACTGGTGGCTCCAATGTCAGTATCAGCTCTGCATCAGCATCTTCTAGCGGCGAAGGCTCAGTCCATTGACCGCCATCCAACCATTCCTTTGAGTAGCGCACCGCATATCTTGAACTTGATATGAACTCGCTTTTTGCTATAGGCCGAACCCCGACCAGAGCGAAATATATTTTAGGAGCAGGCTCTTGAACTTCTCTCCTCTCTTGCCAGTACCTGAGTCCCAGGCCTAGCCCCAGCCCGTCAGGGTTGAGCACGGGAACACCATATGGTGAAACAATTTTATCACTCTGAAACTCTAGAAAGGCCCGATTGATCTCATTCAGAATTGCGAAGCAGTCTGCCGAGGCTGTAGATAAAGAGTCCAACCTGGCCAAATACTCCAAGATTTGGTGAAATTCAGCCAAGGTCTTGCTTCTAAGAGACCTCAGCAAAATCTCCTCTGTGGATGCAGTTGACAAGAAATGCTCTTGATTAGGGAAGGACGCCAATGAAATTTTTGCTCCAGTCACCAAAGCCGCAGTTTCCATGTCAATATCAATCAAGATGATTTTGCCACTTATTGATATCCGCTTCCCGTTAGGGATTGTGTCCTCAAAAACCTCGAACCTGACCCTTTTGGCTGCAGCTCGGATCCCCTCCTCGTTCACCCTGCCGGGCTCTGCCCTTAGCAGGTCACCCATACGCTGCAGCGTTAGGCTGTATTCGTCTTGAAACATGCCACCAGCTTTCAGCCTAGACTATAGGATGAGTTGCATATAGTTTGCTTTTTACAGTCCCAAGTACAAAATTATTGGAGAACAGCTTGAAACCGTGCTGCCACAGTCCGTTACGTTCAAACTCGGCTCGAGATCTCAATAAACGCACCGGTGCACCTGGGTTTTGTGATCGGGTCTTAGTCTCGATCTCCAAGATCTCGAGTTCTCGTCGCTGCGTCGCGTGAGATTTACATAATTTTAACGCGTCTTACAGAGCGTCGGCCCCGCCGTCGTACTTTGACAAATCGTAGTAGTCGGGGTACTCCTTCAAAATTCTTGCAAGCTCTCGTCGTTCTCTTTCAAGAGGCTCGGGAAGCTTGTCATACATATCGTCGAAGATGTATCTCAATGACGGCTTTTGCTTCTTTTCGGCGGAATTGAAAGATGCCATCACATGGTGCCTAATCTCTTTACGAGCCGCTTGATCTTGCTCCTCAGACCACCAGTTTATGCTCTCAAGCCATTTCCTCATTCTAGATATTGGGTTATCAAATCTCTTCCAGTCTTCCACCTCTCTTCTGGAGCGATATGCAAAGGAGTCATCACTGGTTGAATGATGAGATACTCTGTAGCTCATTGCCTCGATGAGAACTGGCTTCTGCTCCTCGATAGCGCGCTTTCGTGCTAATGCGGTCACTCTGTGAACTGCTAGAACCTTTGGCAAGGTGGTTAGACATACTGTGCGAAGTAATTGGCAGCAAAAAAAGCTGTACTTACATCATTTCCATCAACTCTGAAAGAATCAATCCCGTATCCAAGTCCCCTACTGGCTATGCCGTCTCCTCTATACTGCTCAAGGGTAGGGGTGCTGATTGCATAACCGTTATTACGACAAAAGTACACCACCGGACAGGCTCTAGTTGCCGCAATGTTTAATGCAGCATGGAAATCACCTTCTGAGGCAGCGCCCTCGCCGAAGTAGCATATGACTATATTTCTGACCCCTTGTAGCTTGAGGTTATAAGCAGCACCAGCTGCGTGTGGCAGTTGTGTTGCTAATGGAGATGAGATCGGATGGATATTGAGCTCCCGCGATTGGTGGTGCACCGGCATATTCCGCCCCTTCCCCTCGTCGTCTTTATTAGAGAAGCACTGTGCCATGATCTGCTCAATTGTCATGCCTCGTTGTAGGAGCCCTCCAGCTTCACGATATTGTGCATAAACAATGTCATCAGGCTCCAAGGCAGCAGCGCTCCCCACTGTTGCCCCCTCCTCGCCGGAACTCACCATGTAAAAGCTGAGCCTACCTTGTCGCTGGGCCTCGTACATTATCGAGTCCACAATATTGACGGTGACCATATTAAGGTACATTTTGATACAGTCGTCTCTGCTGAGCGGTATCTCGTAGGAATCATCTAGCACTATCCCATCAACATTTAGAAGCCTGTATGTATCAATAGCTGGGCGTTCTAGAGGATCGTTGACTTTGATATGTTTCGTGAACCTGGTGTTTATGGCACCAGGAAACACGAGCCGCTCATGAATGCTTGCAGCCGGCTGTGAGACCTTCCTTGCCAGCAATGATGTATGGATGCTTCGCCGTTGCCTTGGTATTAGCCTGAGCATCTTTTCGAAGCCAGATTCAGTCGAATGTTTTGAGAAGAGGACAAATATCTCGGAGCGGCTCAGTCTAAAATGTGGGGTAGATCCACCTGATTATGATCTTGCAGTTTGGTGTTTCACCAGGAGCCACGTGATTAACACTTCAATTTCACATGGCGAAAAAAAATTGCCCTCGGCAAATCTCACTATATTCTAAGTAGACCCGTATATTGTTGTCCGTCTTCGAGGACATGTAAATGAGGTCAGTTCAGTGAACACATTGGCTCTGAAAGCCGGCAAGCCAACGCTAGCTCATGCTATCGTGAATAAGCCGGAACTGAAAGAGTCGGCTCAAGAAGAGGTACTAAAAGAAGCGCAGCCGGTAACACCTACTTCGTGAGGAAGTACCACCGAGTTGCATGAGGACCTTTCTTGACAGGGCCCCTTGGAGCGCCTATTTGATGCTCGAATGCAAGGAGACAACTTTGAGCGCAGGGTGTTCCGATAATCCTGCGAAATTTGCACACGCTGCATGCGTGATAAGTCTGCGTTCTCGATACACCCGCGGGCCAATCCGAGCCCCAATAAGATTTTGGATGGCTCCAAATCAAGCGTGATGTGACTGATTTCCTCGATCGATGGGATCTGTGATATCGGATCTCAGATCTCGCTTCCACTTGCCCGGCCGATTTCTCCCGTGCAGCAGCAGCAGATAAATTTTTCTTATCAGCGTGGGATAAATTAACGTTAAGTCAAAACTGGCTAAAGTATAACTTGACGTCGATTAGGTCCGGAGCGCTCAGCAGTTTTTCTGATCTCGAACTTCTCCTTATATTTCAAGCCGCGTCTCGTAAAACACTCCACATCAATCAAGTCGGAAGGACACGCGCACGGGGAGGACCAGCGCATTAGCAGTAGGGAGTTGAACGAGGGCCAATAAAACTACAACACTCGCAATGTCCCGAAGTTCATTGCTCGATGGGTCTGCAGGCGAGAGCTCTATCGGTGTACCGATAGGCAACAAGGGATTCTCAAAGACAGTACATAGAAGAGACTCAATTGTTAGCGGATCGCTTGGACGTCAGGGTGTGCTGGACGCATTTATGTCCAAGCGTGACAAGGATTTGCAATATTTAACCGAGAGCGAAGCTACTGAGCTGACTCGCGAAGAAGAAGGTCTGCTCCAAGCCTCTCATATCACTCCTCCCGCTGCCTCGGCTGCGGCAGGTGAGCACCACTATGGGGCAGTTGATACTCAAGAAATCGAGGACACTGCTCGAGCTTGGGATGAAGCTGTTGCTGCGGGCAAGATTAGCACCACGCCGGGTTACGAGTTGAAAGTCATGGCAAAAACCGCGGCTCCTCTAATTGTAACTTTCATGCTCCAATACTCTTTGACGGTCGCTTCAATTATATCTGTCGGACACTTGGGTAAGACTGAACTGGGTGCAGTCTCATTGGCTTCAATGACGGCTAGTATTACTGGCTACGCCGTTATCCAGGGGCTGGCCACTTGTTTGGACACGCTATGCTCCCAGGCATATGGTGCCAAGAATTATACAATGGTTGGACTTTATTTCCAACAATGTTTGGCCATGATTTTCGTGTGCTTTGTCCCAGTGGCACTTTTCTGGATATTGGGAGACCGTGTGATGTTAATGATATTGCCAGATGCCGATCTCACTATTCTGGCCATGCAGTATTTGCGGATCTTGCTATTTGGCATCCCAGGGTACATTCTCTTCGAGTGCGGCAAAAGATTCGTTCAGGCACAGGGCATTTTCCATGCTAGCACCATTGTGCTCCTTATCACGGCCCCGATCAACGTTGTGCTAAATTTCGTTCTTGTTTGGAACAAGACCATTGGCATGGGATACTATGGAGCACCGGTGGCAGTTGTAATCTCAGACTGGTTGATGGCGGTGCTTTTGTTCGCTTACGTTGTATTTATAGACGGGAGGAAATGCTGGGGCGGGCTTTCCAAAAAGATGTTTGCTGGGTGGAATCCCATGATTCGCTTAGCGCTGCCTGGTGTTATCATGGTTGAGGCGGAGTTTTTGGCCTTTGAGATATTGACTCTGTCTTCCAGCTACTTTGGCACAACTGCTCTGGCTGCTCAGTCTGTTTTGAGTACCTTGAGTACGCTGACTTATCAAGTACCGTTCGCAGTGTCTATCGCTGCGGCAACCAGGATCGCTAATTTCCTTGGAGCTACTTTGGGTCAGTCCGCAAAAACCACTGCGCTCGTTAGCTTGGCCATCTCATGTCTGATTGCCGTTTGCAACAGTCTTGTTATTTTCATCTTCAGATTCAAGGTGGGGCAATTTTTCAGCAACGACCCAGAAGTTATCGAGATGGTGGGATCAGTATTCCCCGTTTGCGCATTGATGCAATTATTTGATGCTACAGGGTCCATCTGCGGAGGTATCTTGAGAGGCCAGGGACGTCAGTACATTGGAGGGTACGTCAACTTGTTCTTTTACTACATCATTGCCATGCCGCTCTCTCTGATTCTGGCTTTTTACTTCGACTTCCAGCTCTATGGCCTATGGGCTGGTATAACGCTTGGACTGGCATGCATCGCACTTATCGAGGCTTATGTTATTTTGGATTCGGACTGGGATAAGATTGTTGAGGAGGTCTCTGCTCGGTTAGGCGCAGGAGCTTCAGTTATCAGCTCGCACTAGCTGGCTGAAAGCTATAAATAGATAAAATACATACATGATATTCTAGATCATTAAACGTCGTAAGGTTTTCGAAAGCAGTTTCTGACCAGTGAGCGGGCATGTCGTGTTCCCATCTTGCAAATACTGATGAATACACCGGTAGCAGAACACGGCTCCTGTTTCAATAGCGGTAGGGGTGTCAAATTGATCTCGGTTGCAGATTGCGCAGGTCTGAGCGCCGCTAGAGATATTTTGGGCCTTGGGCGTAGCGGGAACCCCAAGCAGCGGCTTTTTCGACACCTGCTTGGCTAGGTCACTGGAGCTCCACCACTCGAGGAATTTCAGTAAAAACATGGCCGTCGGGAGGATGTACCCAAACCCAGAGTTTCCCCTTGAATCGTACCTTGTGACTCTCGCATATCGCATTTTCAGGAACCAGTCAGAAAAGCTGGAATAGTTTGTTTTCTGGAACAGAAACCCAATTGAGAAAAGCATGGATGTAATGTTGTTGGTGAAACTCAGTACTGGGTATACTTTAAGCACCACAGAGTCTAGATTTGTCAATTCTCTGTTGAATGCAGCTTTTGCTTTAGCGGATTCAAATGCCACATCAAACTTGGTCTTCAAATATGGTATTATGGCAATGAAAAACAAGGATCCCAGTACCTGCTTCTTGCTCAGCCTTCTTATCTTCTCATATAATTGCGGGGTAGCTCTTTTGACCCCGTTACCGCTGATGTCCAGATTACGGACCCGCTTTAATCCATAGAACTTCTCAGTGAAGCTCGAATTCCACAACTTCAAGTGATAGTACTCGAGTAATCCCATCAGCACCAAGTTCACTTCATCAAACCGGTTGACCAGCTTGAGAAGATACTGGGGGTGACGCTCCGCGTAGAACGCCAAAATGTACCGGACAGACGGCGATAGTAAGTCATTCAGCTGTCTCGACGATAAGAGTTCAAATAATGTTGGGACGTCAGGGTCCAGCGCCGAAGCGTCCAAGGACGAGTAGTAATCCATGCCGAGGTTTCATTTATCAACCGGCCTGTGGAGATTTTATGGCAAAGACGGATCAGAAATATTTAGCATGGCTATTATTAACACGTTAAATCGAATCTAAGAAATTTATAAGGATGGGCCATTACTCAACAACGCGGCACTACCCTTCGAAAGCGCACCCATAAGAGCTTGTGCCAGAACCAACAATTCCCGTTCTGCAAGGTCATGTTCTTGAGTTCCAGCCTCAGGTTCTGACGAAGGGCGCGGGCCTAGCTCAGTCTCAAAGTTCAAAAATTTTTGAGCCTCGGCTAAAATGGCTGGGTTTGACTCAATTTTGCCCTTTTTGACAGACTCCAAATAGGTCCTCACTTCATTCAGTTTAGTTGAGTATATATTGACCGCACTTAGCTGCGTCCCAATATGCGTTGCCAGTTGATTATGCTTCTTTGAAACTGCCGCCTCATTGACAATATCCGTGACCGCAATTTGTTCTGCTTCGCCCGCATCTATCCTGATAGGTATCTCCTTGAACTGACCGCTACTGCGTTGATCCGCTTCAAATGCTTTATAGGGGCTCTCTGCAAAGTGCGGGTTGAAGAGAAGCACTATGCCGCAGTCCTCTTGTAAATCGGTCAATAATGTTTGGTACGATACCGTCGCATCATTGGGTTCAAGGGTCTCTGAAATTGAAAACCATCCTACTAGCTCCTGGCCGGGAGATGTTGATTTCGCTAGAGTTGGTTAGCATGCCATTAGAACGACTCATGTCAGAATTTCCACTTACAAAGCTCTAGTCTATGTGGAATTGTGCTCGGATCTTTGATCTCGAAGGCTGTTTCAGCCACAACCCCATCACCGCGATGTCCTAGAAGTAGCCCCACGCCTTGAAAGTTAGCTCAAGTTACTTGAAACACTGCCTCAGAGAACACACAGTTACTTTTGGACCGCGTATAGCTGTCTGATATGTTCAGCAGCGCAAGTGGATGCACCACCAGCGACCGACCAAAACTCATGCTGTGCAATAAAGGTGGTAATGATCAGTGACAATTGCGCCATGCGGGTTTAGCACACTTTTGCCTTCGTTCATACAGATTACAAAAATATTGAAAACCACAAATAATTTTGAAAGTTGTCTCAAAATGATAAATATAGGAAAGAAATGTTCAATAAGTTACGCTGAAACAGACATCTGCCACAGCTTGGTAGGCCATCTCGCCTTTAGAAAAGAAATATAAATAATCAAGGGTGAACCAAGGTGCCGTCGAGCACCCAGATTTCACCATTGGCAGCCGATAAGACCGAGCTGACACTGATGGCAGAGCCTTCACTAGTAACAGTGGTTGCCTTCCCCTCAGCGTCCCTTGAAATGGTCAAAGCCTTACCGGTGGCGGTTTTAACGCTGGTACCGTCCGGCTTACCAAAGCACAAGTGGCTCAAGACAAAGGACTCAACGTTGGCCTTGACGGCCCTGTCTGCAGCCTCGTCGTCTCCCTTTGGAATAGCATTAGGGAACTCCCATGGCTTAGCAGATAGCTTGCTAACCGCGTCATCCGAGGGGGCCAAGATGACCGAATAATCCTCTTCAGTGTTTAGCCTGTTCTCAATACGGCTGAAATCTCGCACGTAAGCGGCAAATATGGAGGCTTCGGTGTTGATAGCCAGTTTCGTCTTGAGCAGGGTAGGCCCGCTCTGAGGACCTTCCTGGCCAGCTTCAGGAGCCTCAAAAGAAAGTTCCTGTGAGCCTGGCTTCAAAACTTGCTCATCCTGAATATACATCATGTTGTCTTCCATTTTGCGCTGGTTGCCAATCTCTCGCTTGCCCTTGGGAAGCTGTCTCAGCACGTCTCCATCAACCTTGAAAGCGTTCTTGGGTAGCACATTCGTACCGAGAGTAACACCCAACAACGAAGCAAAAACAAGTGTTGTCAGCTTCATGACGTGTTCGTTGGTAGTCACAGCTTGCGTGGTAATTTGGGAAACAAATTAAAAAAGTTTGGGGTGCAGCGCTGCCCAGTTTATGACGTTAACTTGGCTCCAGCCTCCAGTCAAGCCATGCAATTGCAACAAGCAGCCGTGATGAAAAGTCACATGACTTTTTCGACTGCTCAAATGCGGTCGATGTCTGAGCGATCACGCTGTTAATAAGATTACCGCAGATTAGGCGGCACTAAGATTGAACGGCGGCAGCGATAACCTCACAAATCTTTAACTTAGATCACTGGTCGCGGTGTCTTCTCGTTGTTGAGCTGTAACAGAAATTCCAGACAAACATTGCTAAACCAAACAATCCGGTGTGCCGTTTTGTTAAAGAGTATCAAAACCTGAAAATCTCCGCGAGGAGGCTTATCCAAACCAGATACTTAATCTTAGTAACAATCTCCTTGTTTACATTGGTCACACTTGGCTTCTAGTGAGCGGGAGAGATATGTCCAATGACCGAGCAGGACGAAGTTTAAACTAAGGAAGACGATCTAGATGAATCGTAAGTGGAACGTACGGATACCTTCTCAGGAGTATGGGGGTAGTGGTGGTGGTGCGAATGGTCCCAACCAGCAACCGGGTATGATGAATGGCTCGCATCATCGTCACCAGCACCGCGCCGTTCCCATCAACAATGTTGATAACTTGTTGGGTAGTCAGGACTTGTATCCGCCAAATAGGATGATTGGTGGAGCTAGTATGGCCAGGCAAACTCCAATGGATTGGGGTGGAACACCGACTCATAGGATTGATCAAGAGCTAATGGACCCGTCAACCATGCCGGTACAAGATCCTGGGCAGAATATGGGTCAGCAGCAATCTGTTCAGCCATTTGGGGCGGAGGATCTCGATAACAACGCTTTGTGGCAGTTCTACTCTTCTGCAGCTACGGGAGGTGGCATTCCCAATGATCCCCAGCAACAGCAATCTGCTCAGTCACAGCAATCCCAGGCGCAACAGCAACAGGCTCAGGCAGCGTTGCAACTCCAGCAGCAACGGGACATGCAGCCAAAAAATGACTTCGAGCTTGACCTGGAGCAGCCCGTTCCCGTTAGCAATGGTGGATTCATACCCAGTTTTGAGAGTGAGTCGCAACAACAAGCAAGGATGCTACTGAACCAGCGGCCCCAGCCTTCGCCAATGCAAAACGGTTTTAGTAGGAACACAAGCCGAGCAGAGTTCCAGTTTGACGATAATCTTTTGGCACAAATGGACCCAATCATGCCGAGTTACTCTGATAGTCTGCTGCCATCACCAGGTAATGTCTCTGGATCAGATAGTGCTGATTATACACCTAGGCACCGTGACCCTGTGGTTATTCGAAGGCAGAGATACAAGGCCAGGTCGTCGATACCGCGTAATATACCGCGAAAGAAGTACGCAGACGATTGTATCGAGGCGGCTAAGCTCTCTCAACTATCCCCCACCAGCCTTCACATTGACGAGTACAATCTTTTGCGATCCCACATATGCCATGCGCACGTCACTGCCTACTTGAATATCAGGAACGGCATTTTGAGATTATGGCTCAATAACCCCAAGGCAAATGTTCTCATGGAGGAGGCTGCAGGATGTGCACGGGATGAACGGTATTTTGCTTTAGCCGAAGTTGCCTTTGAGTGGCTAACTCGCTGGGGTTACATCAATTATGGATGCCTTGACTACACTTACCATGAGCCTGTGAGGAGGAAGAGTGATGAGAAGAAGCCTAGATTGACTGTTGCCATTCTTGGTGCGGGTATAGCAGGGCTAAGCTGCGCAAGGCAGCTTGATGGTTTGCTTAAGAGATATCACAAGAAGTTCGAAGAATACGAGGACCTGCCCCGGATAGTGATTTTAGAGGGGCGAAGGAGAGTGGGTGGTCGTATAAACTCTGCTACACTAAAAACTGACCGAAACTGTGCGGTAGACTTGGGTGGTCAAGTTCTGGTAGGCTACAAGAATGGCAACCCGTTGTCGTTAGTGTTGGAGAAGCAACTGAAGCTGCCGGTGAGGGAGATCAAGGCTCCAGAAACTGTCTTTGATAGCGTGTCACGCTCAGTGGTGACTGAAGCGAGCGAGAAGAGAGGGAACGCGCTGTTCGCCCATGCTGTCGACAAGATTGCCAGGTTCAAGCATGAGTTCCCTGCCGCGATGACTTCAGATGGCGATGCTACGCTAGTAGAGAACGGCAGAGACCCGGCGGTGATCGGCCATAGTGACGACTACCAGGTAATTGCAAAACTGGAGGAGAACGGCGACCTCATCCCGGAGCAGACGCCTGCAGAAGACACGGGAATGATTGAGGATCATCCGGGGATGGCTGACATGAAGAAGGAAGTTGAGTTACTGCAAGGGCTTGGATTCAAGCTAAAACCCGGGGTTGAGCCTCGACCCTCGATCTGCAAGGTGTCCCCCCGGCCCCCTGGAGAAATGTATCCAAGTCTGGGTAAGACGATAACTGCATACATCAAGAACCTATCGAAATACGTTGACTTTTCGCAGGAAGACTTGAGAGTGTTCAACTGGAACATTGCCAGGCTAGAATACAGCAATGGTGTCAATTACGACGAGCTGAGTTTGGGAAGTTGGAACCAGGATGTTGACCAGCAGCTTAAGGGTACAAATGTGATGGTTGATAAGGGCCTTTCGACGCTGATCCATGGGCTTTACTCGTTCCCGGAGAAACTAGATGTAAGGTTCAAGATGCCAGCCAAGGTGGTGGAGTATGATGAGAACTTGTCGCACATTTATCTTGAGAACGGCGAGAGAATTGAATCTGATCGGGCTGTGATTACTGTTGCTTTGGGTATGCTCAAGGACAGGGCTATTCAGTTTATTCCAGACTTGCCCCAATGGAAGGCTGATAGCATTGAACGAGTCGGGTTCGGCACTGTAAACAAGCTGTGCTTGATATACGAGACACCATTTTGGGATGACTCCAAGGATGTGTTCTGCTTGGCGAACGGCGACGACAGCGTCAGTCGTTCCGAGTTCTTCATGTTCATGAACTGCACTGCCGTAGTGGGCAAACCTTGTTTGGTGGGGATTGTCACTGGAGACGGAGTCAAGGATCTTGCAAACGATACTGATGAAGATATTGTTGATAAGGGCAGGGCGTATTTGAGCCGTCTCTACCCCGCTAGTGACAAGGTCGAGCCAGTGGAGTTTTTTGTGACAAGATGGCAGATCGACCCTTTCACAAGGGGATCTTATTCCTATATGGGGCTTGAGGCCACTGGTGCTGATTTTGACTTGCTTGGTCGACCTATAGGCAACTCGCTGTTTTTCGCAGGTGAGGCAACCTGTAGGGGCCACCCAGGTACTGTTCATGGGGCCTACATGTCGGGTTTGCGTGCTGCCAACGAGGTTCTGACAAGTTTGATTGGTGAGATTGAAATTCCTTACCCGCTAGTTCCAGAGGAGAAGGACTACCTGCTAACTCACAACGACACACACCCTCATCAGCATCATCATCACTTGCATCAGCATTTCAACACCCATCTGCCGTCCCAGCCTAGCTCAGTCCCGTCCTCGTCATACTTCCGTCCTCAGGGGTACAGACAGGGCACACTAACGACCCCTATCACGCCAGTAACTTTGGATGAAAGCCACGCTGACGAGAATCATCACTCGAAGCGTAAGCTGAAAGAAATGGAAGAGCTTGAAAGTGACGATGAGGTCTCACAGCGCCAAGCTGCTGAGCAACGGCTGCAGGACCTGAAGGATATGCGACATGGGAAAGACAGCGAACGAATGCGGAATGATCTAGTCAAAGAGCTTGGAGAACGACCTTTAAAACCTGAGCGAGATCTCACTAACCCCTTTTTGATATTCCAGCGTGATTTTTGGGATAAGAGCCGCGAACTGAGTGATTACGCCAAACGGCAGGCCACCAATGACGCCAAGGCTAAAGCCACTCGTAATGAAGTGCGAACAGCTCTGGGCAAGATGTGGAGGGAGTTCCCCAAGGATCAAAAGGAACCTTATCTGCAGCAGACGCAGGGCAACAAGGAGACAAACTTGGTTAGAGCCGAGGAGTATAAGAGGCGTCTGAAGCAGTACGAAGCAGATGCTGAAGACTTCAGAAAACGGTGGAGAAGCGAGCATGGCACTCCACCTAGCGAGGAAGAAGTCAAATTGGCAAAATACTTGCAAGAAGCTATGCCTGACAAGGGCCGGTCCAAGCACAAGTAAGCTGCCATTAGTATAAACGAAAACTTATTATAAGTCTATAATAAATTATTTATTTTGTCACCTCACTTGAAGTACTGTACAATCTAGTGTATCACTTATTCCTCAATTTCGCTGTCTGATGAAGTCTCCATGTCATCGTTATCATCGCTATCACTATCGCTAGACTCGCCTTCGTCGCTACTGGTACTGCCAGAGTCCGAGTCATTAGCGACATCTGCCCATTCAACGTAGAACTGGCCAATGCGTCTACCAGCCTTGTTGAGTCCCAAGGGATCAAACGGGAAGTAGCTGTCCAGCATCACGAATTCCTGGTTCTTGGTCCACAGAATACCCCCAGCTCCAAAATATGAGGAGAGACTCATTGTGCTTGCGCTTCGCTGCAACGGTACCTTTGCTGGAGGAGAGGTCACTGGGGTTGCGTTGCTTGTAGTTTGCTCGCCGCCTTTGAACGCGCCAAGCCTGTTCTGCTCCATGATGCTGAAGCAGTAGGCAACATTCTCCCTTTGGGCAATTCTTGCAAACATGGCGACAACGGTCTTTTTGCAGTACCGCAGGGGGTTGAACTTGGTGACGATCAGTCTCTGGAATAGTTTATCCAGGTCACACTCCCATCCATCCTCAGTCTTCAGAGCATCGTGCCGGAAACAAAAAATGTAGAAAATCGCCTGTGAGACAGAGTAGAACATCTTGAATCTACCCATATTCCCCATGGCAATGTCTACCTCGCTTTCACGCTCCAAGATATATCGATTCAACCATCCAGCTAGAATAGATACCACAAAGGTAATTTGAGTGTTTGTCAGTCCCTTGGCACGGGCTACAAACGATGAGATGTACTGCATAGCCTTTTGGCGTCGGTCCAGCTGCTCTGCGGGTGATAGCGCCACTTCAATGAGGGCAGTCAAAAATGCGTCCAATAGATCCGTGTGGGTATGGCATAGCCGGAAATAAAGGTATTGCACCGACTTGGTACGGTGCGTGGGTAGAATAAATATTTTAAATAGATCCAACAATATGGCGAAAAGTTTTACCGCGTCTCCAGACGCCAACCTCTCAGAGGTGAACTTTGTTTCCAACTTGTCGAATAGTAGACACAAGAGTGCATCTAGTTTTTCACGAAGAGCCTTGATATCAGCCTCATCTTCAATTTCATATTCGGAGAGCTCCTCATCTCCTACTTCTCCGATTTCGGTATCTCGAATGTCTTCATCTTCAGCTTCGTTGCCTTTTTCCTCCTCATCCTCGTCATCATCTTCGGCGTCGTCGTCGTCCTCATCCTCTTCGCCATCATCATCCTCCTCACCATCACTCTCTTCGTCTTCCTCATAAAGCTCCAAATCCAACTGAGTCACCTTTTCAACAACCAAAGCCCAGATGCCTGCTTCCAAATCTGGATAGTACTCTGGAACCTTGAGAAGATTTGTGACGTAATTGACCGTCCGCTTCGATGTATCAGACTTATGGGGGAAGTGGCGCGCAAACACTCCCTGAATGCTTGCAACCGAGGTAGGAACCAGCCTGAATATCTTTTGTAGAATTGCATGGTGGTAAGTAGCATTGCTTTGCACCAACTGAGCGACCACCTTATCAGCAACCTCGATCCACCACCTAGGAATACCACTAATTAAAACTCCAACAAACTTGACATATGCATCCCGAAACTCCGCACCGTTACTGGACCATTTAAGTGCAATTACGTTCGTGATCAATGGTGTGCAGGCCAGGTTATCGAGACGGCTAACCTCTATTGATAAGCTCGATAGAATGTAGCTCAATTGCAGCGGTGTCATGGCCGTCTCATCAGAATCAGCAACAACGGATGCCTTGACTTTGCGAGTAAGGTTGTTGATGGGTTGAGTGTTGCCCTTAGCAAGCTCGTCCAGTGAATCCTTCACATAACTGCGATAAACGCTCTCCGAGACAGGCAGCGAGGATTGGAAGTGGTCAAGCAGAGAAGACGGCTCATGCTTGTCCTCATGCTGGCTCTGCTGCTCAAATCTGACAGAAGTTGCTGCCTTCTTGCGCGGAGATGCACTCTCGCTGCTCTGGTGATCAGTTTCATCTTCGTCAGAGTAACCACGCTTCAAGATGGACCCCACTGCCGCAGGGTCCCTTGGTATCGACTGTTCTACCGACAACATTGTCTGTATCACTTCTAGAGGCAAGCCTCGAGTGGAATACACTTATAAAAGTGCGTATGTGCGTGCGAAATTGCTTTTGCCGGGGCAAATGGCTGGCTAACTAGCTTGAAATCGTCTCGAGACCCTCTCTAGGAAATCTGAAACAGAGCTATTGTAGCGCAAGGGGCGGTTCTTTGTCTATATTTTTGCTTTACAGTATCTTTTATCAGTGAGAAGCAAGTGCCTCCCTTCTAATAAATCAGCGTTCTTGTCCTTTCGCTTTGCTCTTGTGCTTGTAAGCTTGTATATATGTCCTGCAATATCCAAGCTCAGCACCCTGTTCGCCTAGCTCTCAGAACGCTTCACTCTTTGAATGTTGAATTCTTAGAATGTGAAGGCAGCCATAATCAAGCGAAAACAGGTAATGATGAGTTATAGGACTTGAGCTTGTTAGAAAGTTGCTCAGCAAAAGTTGAAAAAAGTGACAGAGAGAAAAAAAATATAAATTGGTAGACCTTGACAGATGACGAGAGATCGCACCGCTTAAGCATAATTTTTTTTTTTTTTTTTTTTTTTTAATTGGCCGGGCTTGTTCATGCATCAGATCGTTCAAACTTGACGCTGCAGGGCCGATAAAATTTGGCCTGTGTTAAGCGTCGAAGTTTGTTCGCAGCGGCTCTGTTACGTAATTGGAGTCAGATTTGCTTATGTAAACTCACGAATCATAAAGCTCAAACTTGAAACGAAAAGTCATGTGACTCATCTCACGTCATTGGCCGTCATCATGACCTATAGATGCACTAGTTCCCCAAGTTTAGAGGTATCCAAGGGTTGGACTGACAGGAGCTGCGCTACAGTAAGGCACAGTCGGAGCAACTGGGCACTGGACTCTTTTGCAACTCAGCATGTACTTTTCTTACTTGCTGATAGTGGGTATTAGGGAAATAACTGTTGAGGTGCCCGTAGTCTCCTAAGCTCGCAGCTCTGACTTCTATGTCACCGAGTTTCACAGATCCCTGAGAGCAAGCATTACAACTCTGTGCTGGACTTTTTGGAGAAGAGCTTCAGTGCTCTTGGAATATTAGGCTTTCCCAGATTCGCGCCACTTCGGTCATGTTGGTCTTTGAAAGGCGTGCGACGCACAAAGCCGCCTCAGGCTACAAGTACTGCCTGCTGGCCCTTAAGTATTAAGTAGGTGTTTATTGCGCAGTCTGCGCTTCTCAAAGAATAGCCCTGTCTCGAGGTCAAAGTTCCTCATGGACCCATGGACGAAAGGCTCCTTGAGTGATCTCTGAGTGTATCGCGACTCGCGACACTCTGATCCAGATTTGTCACCGCTATCACGGCGTAACCTTAATCTCGGCTCAGCACTGCGTTGTTGGTGCTACTCCGCCATTTGGCCCTGCTGTGCAGTATGCACCAACAATCGCGGTTACCGTCTTCGTGAGCAAGCCTCAACAAACGTGTGTTGCTGGCGACCCGTGACGAGTTCAATATGATCGGGGCATGCATGGTCTCAACGGCCAGCTACTAATAGATACTGGATCCATCAGCCCACCAACAAATACGGAGCTATTCGCCATCCAGTTGTTTTCAACACCGCTCTAGGCACTTGTGCATTTCTGATCCAGCCCTTGTAGTGATTGGCGTTGCTAAGGGTAGGGCGGAAGAAGGAGCTCTTAGGGGAGAGGGAGCGTATTCCAGAAGGAATCTCAACCTTGGCCTGACTATCTAGCCACTTTGGCAGCAAGGGTGGAGTCGCAGCTTCAAGATGCAATACGTGGGCCGAGCAATCGGCTCAGTCTCCAAGACATGGAACTCCATCAATCCTGCGACGCTCAGCGGCGCAATTGACGTTATAGTTATCAAGCAGGAAGACGGTAAGTTGGAGTTTAATTTGGCGTCCAGGCACAGCCCTCGGCAGCCAAAGGCGACAAGAAGCTAACGGAAGTAGGATCGCTGAGCTGCTCACCTTTTCATGTTAGGTTTGGTAAATTCTCTCTGCTTCGACCATCACAGAAGAAAGTGGACTTGTATATAAATGGAGAAAAAGTGGATCTGCCCATGAAATTGGGTGAGGGTGGCGAGGCATTCTTTGTGTTCGAAACGGATAGCAAGGTACCAAAAGCGTTATTAACGTCGCCAGTAGTATCGCCAAGTTCGTCACCTGTATCGCTAGCCGACTCAGATGGGAATACCAGCGACAGTGGAGGTAGTACTAGCGGGCTCCAGGAGCCTGAGTTCCTGGACCTATCCAGTTCCGGTAAAGCCCAGTCTGCTGGAGGGAGCCCCCCCACGCACGCAACAGATCCCACGGCGGTAACTGCGGCTAGCGCAACTACGCGACTGCATAGACCTCAGACCGAGCCATTCACTCCTGACTCTGACTCTGGTAATGAGGCTGAGTTATCCAAGAGCAACAGGTCATCATGGAACATTGACCATCAACCGCCGTTCATATCGAAACAAGCAGCTTTGGAACGGATCCAGCAGCTGACAAAAAAGCTTACTGAGATCAATATACCCTCAAGAATTAACGACAATGGAGATATAATTCTCGATATGACTGGGTACAAGTCTGGAGAAGACGAGAGCGAAGAGATCATCAAGGGAATATTGGCTCAGGAGCTGGGTACTGATTACGATCTGCGGTCAATGGCTGATACCAAGGAGGGCCACCTTCGCATTTTCCCCATGACCGATGAATATGCAGTTCCTGCTGCAGCCTCCGGAGTTGATGGTACTAGAAGCGACGACGGGACGAGCTCGTCGACCAGGATTCACCCTGACGGCTATGCCTCTGACGATGATTTTACTAAGCAGCAGGGTACACTGCAAGCACCGCTGTCTCCAGCTCCCTCAATGGTGGACTCGGAGCTTCACAGTCACTTCGTCAAAACTTTGCGGCTAACCTCGGATCAGCTCAAGTCGCTTAAGTTGAAGGAAGGCCCCAACGATATGTCATTTAGCGTCAACGAGGGCAGAGCTATCATCAATGCTCGCATGTTTTACTGGACCTCAGCTGCCCCGATTGTCATCTCGGATATCGACGGCACCATCACAAAGTCTGATGCTTTGGGTCACGTACTTACTATGCTAGGCAGAGACTGGACACATTTGGGTGTGGCAAAATTGTTTACAGATATTGCCAACAACGGTTACAATATCATGTACCTAACAGCGAGATCGGTAGGCCAGGCTGACATTACGAGATACTATCTTAAGGGAATAGAGCAGAACGGCTACAAGCTGCCGGACGGCCCGGTGATTTTATCTCCTGATCGTACTATGGCAGCTCTGCGCAGGGAGGTTATTATGCGAAAACCGGAGATTTTCAAAATGGCGTGCTTGAGAGATATCAGGGGTCTTTATGGTGATTTGGAGGAAACGCCATTCTATGCAGGATTCGGAAACAGGATCACCGATGCTCTGTCGTATAGATCTGTCGGGGTTCCTTCCTCAAAAATCTTCACAATCAACTCGAACTCGGAGGTACACTTGGAGCTGCTGGAGCTGGCAGGGTACAAAAGCTCATACGTGCACATTGCAGACCTGGTTGATCATTTTTTCCCACCGGTGATTGAGTCGATCAAGGGAGCAGACATTTTCACTGATGTAAATTTCTGGAGGGAACCTATTCCAACATTGAGTGATGAAGAGAGCGACGGCGAGGAGATGCCGAAGGATTTCAATAAGAACCCACCCAATCCACCTATCGACAAGGCGGGCTCGCCGTCACCAAAGGGCCAGAAGGCCAAAAGCAGCATGGCGGACCTTGGGCAAGGATCTGATGATGAGCATGACAGGCGGTCAGGCGATTCCGGTAATGAGGAAGACGACGACGACGATGAAGACGATGAAGACTACGAGGAGGATGAAGAGGACGAGGCCGAAGACTATGATGATGACGACATTGACTATGATGATGAGCTGGACGAAGAGGATGGTTTAGACGGTGTCGAAGAATCTCACGGCCTGGATGCATACGCAACTGCAGCAGACACTGCGGATGTAGACAAGCCACAAGAAGCGGATCTTCCAAATGAAACTGACCATGAAAATGAGAGCGATAATGAGCCCGAGCTTGATCATGAGAACGATGTTGATCATGAGCCCGAGACTGATCAATATGGGGGCGAAGTTGATGAAGAAGAGGATCTAGATGCCGATTTGTTGGAGCCTGGCGAGTACAAGGCTGATCACAATAATACCGAATCCCGAACATCGAAGAGCCAGGATATAGGAGCTGTCCCTTATGCCGGCACTCCCCCTCAGATAATCAAGGCTTCTGATATGCTTCAAAGTATGTCGCTAGAGAGCTAGCAAGTAAACTATTTATGTCAATTCACTTTCTATTGCATCACACAAGTTTCAGAGGGTGTGGAGTAGCGCAACGTTGTTAGCAGGCCGGGAACCTCAGTACTCCACAATATTACGTAATCAGGTGAGATAAGAAAGATACCCCTGAGCCGCAAGCTATAGCCTGCAGGCACCGTGGAGCACCTGGCATCATATATACAGTTTTCGCAGTACAATTCTTTTTGGTATGCCTTGGTTTTTGAACAATCTGAGGAGCTTATTATCACCCGGGTGCAGCGGTTGACTTCGGTATATGATGAATTCCAGCTGGTATTGGCAAGATAAGTCACAGTCGCTCCGCAACTTCAAGTAGAAGTGACCACTCATCCAGGGCTTAGACCTTGTGCGGCTTTCTTGGATTATGAAAAAGAGCAAGGGTGGTAAATGGAAAATGACGCAGAGTTAGCGAACAAGCCGATGTTTGCGGGGCCAACGATGCCTTTATGTTGCATCGATATCCCCGAAACCTAGACATGGCGCCCTCACGGGACAAGCCAGTACTACATTTGACTTGCTGGTCCTATATCCCTGCTAATGCGCAATGAAGCTCATCTTCCCCCCTGCATGTTTTTACCTCGTGGCCGCGCTCTTGCTCAGCAGTAATGTCACATCAGGCTAAACCTCAGATCTCCAGAAAGCGCCCCGCGGTGGGGCTATCGATCGATTAGCATCGGCGAACATCGCGCTGTTGCATCGATCGAGGCCCGAGAACGCCGATATGCGCCTCTCGGAGCAGCCGATAGCCGTGAAAAATCGCTCTCCGACGGGTATGTGGGTTATGAAGATTGCAACCCAGAATGGTATATATAGCCATAGGATCTCTCCGGAGACTTCCTAGGAGAGAAACGGCTCGAGGTTTGGCTATCAACAATGAGACTTGTAGCCACTATTGTGATCTGTGCCACGAGCATCACCAGCTGCCTAGCTGTACATGCGAACCTAAAGTACTGGTGCGGCAAGGCGTACAATGCATCTTTGCCAAGCTTTGACGGGTATTCTCTTGGAATATCAGATCATGTTTATGACTTGCCCAAGGGCTCAATGTTCCACAAGGTGAGAGTTGTTCAGGACGTTCTGCCATATTCATCTCAATCTACTGGAAATCTCTTGGTGTACATCCCCAAAGTGATCTTCGACCGAGTCAACGGTCCAATCACAATCACTGTCCCCTCTTTGAAAGGTTCTGCGGTTGCCCAGCCCTCGGATGCGGGGAAAGCCGTCGCGGTACCAGTTAAACTTAAGTCTGTCGCGGTGGGTCGCACAGAAGTTGCAGTCAATTTAGCCTCAACTTCATACCAAGGTGGAGTGCCAGAATCAACGTTCTTAAGCTCAGTTGAGACTGTATTCTATGACATGATCAAAACTCCATCAAATGAAACAGTTGTAGCACTGCATTCCGACAAAAAGGCGGTGTCAGTCGGCAAGGGCAAACCATTTGTTCCAGTCGGCTACTATGTCTCAAACGGCATATTCGGATCCAACTACTCATATGCTGATGAGATGCTTGGCAAGTATGCCGGCGAGGGCTATAACGTCTTGATGGGCTCGGGACCCCTCAATGGCACCCAAACTCAATGGGCTCTGGATCTAGCCCAAAAGCATGGACTTTACTACCAAGCTGACCTCACTGACATCACCAGCAATATTACCGCAATTACCGACTTCATCTCCAAATTCTCGACCCACGCCAACTTCCTTTCGTACTACATTGGGAACGAGCCTGATGGACCGTACGGCATCGAGAGCTTTGAGCCCACACAGTCGCAAATGGCTTATCAGTACCTGAAGACTGCTGACCCTTATCATCCGGTCACCTTGGTCACAAACTGTGCGCACACCTCCCCATACTTTGTGGACAATACTGACATATACATGACCGACATCTATGCTGTCGGCATCCCCGATGAAGTCAACAATATTCATTGCAACTCCACACAGGGATGCTGCGGATGTGACAATTGCGATAGCAGTAACGTTATCAAGTCTATTTTTGATCGCTACGATTCCATTGCAGGCGATCTAGGCGTGGTAGACTACCCGGTCATATCATTTGTCGAGCAAACGTTCTATGACAATACCAGCTACTGGTCCAGAAACCCAACATATGCTGAAGAGCTTGGCATGGCATGGGCTAGCGTTATTGCAGGATCATCAGGGGTGTACGGGTACACGTGGCCAGTCACCGACACTGCGGGCGTCTCTCCACCACTTTCAAAAGCCCTGTCAGATTTCGCCAGTCAGATGAAGAGTCTAGCACTTTCAACTATAATGAGCGGCTCCAGACTGAAGTACGCTGAGTCCAATGGGGTGTACTACGCCATTTGGAAGACCAAAACTGTGGTGGCCATCAATTCAGCTTCTTCAAAGCGAGGGTTCGTACTAAACCTGGCGGATTTTTTCCCAAATGCAACCAGCACTATTCATGCAAGGTCGCTTAGCACGAACTCAGGGAATAGCACCGGCACTACAGTCCACCTCTCCGATGGAATCTTCACCGACAGCCTAAGTCCGATGGAGATCAAAGTGTACAGCTAAAGTTCCAATTAAGTAATAAGATCTGATAAAGATTTTCCCCTCGCTAAGACCCATTTAAGCTTTTGACTGCAGACTTAACAGTTAGTTAGCAGAGTGAGTGACGAGTTTTCGCTTCCGCTCTCGCTCGGCTGCGCAACGGTCGGCCGACCTGCGATCAACTGCGTGTATTTTGCACCATCACTGCAAATAATATAAGGCAGGCTCAGCAAACTATTATAAATCTAGAACAACCCCCACTTCTTTTCAAGGGCTCGTTTGTCCTTAAAGGCATCACTGATACCATTCTCTTTAGGCCCAGACAACAAAAGAAGGAGGCTGGAAGTACTGAAAGCACTTCTCGAAGTGACTCAGCATGTCTGCTTCAGACGCGGTGGACCTGGATTGGTTACCGGCAAGCGCCGGGCCGAGTTCAGGGACCGCCACTACTGCTGAAGATGCCATCACGACAAAGTTGAGCGTGGAGGGAATGACCTGTGGTGCATGTGTTGCCTCTATAACGAATAGTGTCAGCGAAATGACTGGCGTGTACTCCGTCACAGTCGCGCTGGTTACCGAGAGGGCCGTTGTTGTTCATAGCCTGGAGGTTTCCCCTGAGGATATCAAGGAGAGGATTGAGGATTGTGGGTTTGATGCTACAGTTTTGAGGGAAAACTCCGAGAAAGCCGGCTCCAAGTCTGACAACGTTGTGCTCAAAGTATACGGAATGACCTGTTCATCGTGCTCGAGCACTATTGAGAATGGTCTGAGGAAGTTGCCTGGCGTGAAATCTGCATTGGTCTCTTTAACTCTCGAGGAAGCACAGGTTGAGTATAATTCCAGTGCGGTCGGCCCTCGCGGCCTGATTGAGGCAGTTGAGGATATGGGGTTCGACGCGATTTTGGCGTCCAGTGCTGATAACTCTGCTCAACTGGAATCACTAGCAAGAGTGAAGGAAGTGCAGCAATACAAGAGAGATAGCATCTTTTGCGCTATACTTGCTGTCCCTGTAATGGTTCTTACACATCTCTCAATGCTTATAAAACCCCTGAGCTTTTTGAGAGGAGAGATTTTCAGGGGAGCCTATTTCGACGATGTGGTATGTTTTTTCCTAGTATTGCCGGTACTGTTTGGTCCAGGGTCAAGGTTCTTCAGACACGCCAAATCAGCTATCAAGCACAGGTCTTTTACAATGGACGCGCTTGTAGCGAGCTCGACAGGAAGCGCTTTTTGCTTTTCGGTACTGTCACTTATTTATTCGATTATTACTGGGGGCTCCGGCGCCCACCCAGCAACTCTGTGGGATGCATGTACAATGATTACGACTTTTGTCATATTTGGCAAGTATCTGGAAAACAGGGCGCGTGGACGGACTTCGGTGGCTTTGTCGAAGCTAATATCACTTATACCATCCAAGTCCACCATTTACAAAAACCCGGATGATTACCGCAAGGGAATATTGGAGGAGATGTCTGTCTCATCAGACTTGCTCCAAGCGGGAGATATAGTGTTGCTAAGGCCTGGTGAGAAGGTCCCAGCAGATGGCACTATACTGCTTGGCAGTTCTTATTTCTCGGAAGCTTTGATCACTGGAGAATCAGCACCAGTCCTCAGGGGAGCAGGAGATAGCGTGATTGCTGGTGGTGTTAATGGCCCCGGAAAGATTGATTTCGAGGTTACTAGGGCAGGAAATGACACTGCACTGTCACATATTGTACAGCTAGTCAAGGATGCCCAGAGCTCTCAAGCACCAATACAGAGGTTCGCTGACTATAGTGCCGGATACTTTGTTCCAGCCGTTCTGATCCTAGCTTGCATAACGTTCCTGGGCTGGATGGTGATTGCGCATCTCATACCGGGCGTTTTAGGCAATGGAGATAGCTCTTTCATTGCATGTTTGAAAATTTGCATTTCAGTCATTGTGGTTGCGTGTCCCTGTGCTTTGGGCCTTGCAACCCCGACTGCAGTAATGGTGGCCACCGGAGTTGGCGCAGAGAATGGAATTTTGATCAAGGGAGGGGCTGTGCTGGAAGAGGCAACCAAGGTGGATACGGTGCTTTTCGACAAAACGGGTACTTTAACTTTGGGCGACATGACAGTGACCGAAGTCCAATTCACCGGAATCGACGAGTCTCTAGCATGGAACCTGATCTTATCAGTGGAGAGCAATAGCGAGCATCCGGTTGCTCGAGCTCTAGTATCAGAGGCCGAGAAGCATGGCGCCACCGAAAGCAAAGTGGAGGACTTCCAAGTCTTTGTCGGCGAAGGCGTTTCTGCCAGCGTCAATGGCGGGAAGCGAGTCCTTCTTGCCAATAGGGCAAGGCTGGAGCTGGAGGATGTCAAGGGAATACCGCAGTTCGATCTGAGCGGCACTACTGTGATGATGGCACTCGACGGAGTTTTTGCGGGGTATATCGTTCTCCGCGATCAAATTCGCTCTGAGGCTGCTGCAGCGGTTGGGGCTCTCAAGTCTCTTGGACTCAGAGTGGGCATGGTGAGTGGAGATAGCATGGCAGTTGCTCGTGATGTGGCTAAGAAAGTTGGTATTGACCTGGCAATGGTCTGGGCCGAAGTGTCACCATCTGGAAAAATTGACCTGGTGAACAAGCTTCAGGGTACGGGGTCTCGAGCGCAAGAGAAATACCAGGGTCACGTTGCAATGGTTGGTGACGGGATCAACGATTCTCCAGCTTTGGCCGCGGCCTCTGTCGGAATTGCTATAGCCAGTGCGTCTGATGTTGCAATTGAAGCTGCTGATATTGTCTTGTTGCGTGAGTCGAACGTTCTGCTTGACATTCCAGCATCTCTTGATCTTAGTCGCAAGTCCTTCCAGCGCATCAAGATTAACCTGGGGTGGGCTATACTCTACAATGTGATCATGCTTCCCTTTGCTATGGGTATTTTCTTACCATTTGGAGTTTACTTGAACCCAATGATGGCCAGCGCAGCAATGGCTTGCAGCAGTGTGTCTGTGCTTCTGTCGAGCTTGATGCTCAAAAGGTGGAAACGTCCCAATTGGGCGGGGAGCAACGACTCAGGTTTGTTCGAAGCAGCATCAACCAATACCCCGGGAGGAAGCGGGTACGCAATATGGAACAAAATAAAGCGATTGCTTGGGTATGAAATCTATGAACAAATACATAGTGTATAGTAATAATAAATATGAATGCATGCAGTTTTTTTTTTTTTCTCTTTGAAAAATTTCGGAAGCTCAAGCTTTGGCACGCTGTGCCATGTACTGAGCAAACCTGGAACCCTCGTGGATCCCACATTCAGTCTTTTGTCGTCCCTTCCATCGGCCGGACCTCTCATCCTCGCCCTCAGCAACGGGCTCAGTTGAATGCCAGTCACCGACAGAGCGGAATCCCTTGGCAAGCAAAGCGTTCACGGGCACATTGTTCTCCTTGACATACGCGTTAACCTCGTCAAAGGACCAGTTAGCTAGTGGGTTGATCTTGATAACGCCCTCTGAGCTGATTTCAACAATTGGCAGAGATCCACGCTTACCGCCTTGTGATTTTCGTCTACCGGTGAAAACGGCCTTGATAGATAGTTCCTCGTATGCTCGTTGCAGAGGCTCAACCTTGGCGACATAGTCGTACAGGTTGTCGTCGGTTTCCCATAGTTGCTTGCCGTGAGTCTCCTCGAGCTCTTCGGCGGTCTCAAACCCATAGGGCTTATAAGTGTGGAGGTTGATCAGAGGATACCTCTGCTTGATTTGGTCCACCAACTCCAAAGTCTCTTGGAAATGGTAGAGGGTATCAATAAATACAAGGTCTGGCTGGTTCTCTGGGGAGATTTTGTTCAGCATTTCCATGATAGCTAAGCCGGAAAGGCCGAAAGCGGTGGTTTGGTAAAGTCCCTTAATGTTGGCAATTGACCATTGTAAAATGTCCTCGGGAGAGGCAGACTCAAGCTTTGCATTAATAACGTCCAGCTGCTTCTGGCTCAGCGGCGCTGCTCCCTTTTGTTCGTCTTGCACCTTTGGCGACTGCTGCTGAGAGGCGGCAATGTCAACTGATGGTGCCATTTTCGGTTCTGTCCTGGTTTTTTGTATGAGCCCTTGGTTGTAAACCGTTGAATGTCCTGACTCGGTTTACCACAAGTCGAGCTGAAGTTGAATTGAGCAGCTAAGAAAGAAGTTGAACAAAGACCTAGTAAAAAGAATGAAGGAATGGAGGAAGCGGAAAGGAGTCTGACGACATTATAAAGTGTTGGAGACAACCCCCTCTCGAGCCTGCTTGCTCGAGTGCATTACAAATGCTAATATTACCAACGCGGCGCTGTGCTTCCTCGTACATGCGAAGAGTGAAAAATTTCAACAAAGTTCGAGGAATTAGAGAATTCCACGTGACTTTTGATGCAAGATTTGCAATCACGCCTAACGACATCGTCCGCAAACAGCGCAAAAGTTGCCTAATCCGGCTCCGATTAGAAATCATCATTTTGTGAGCGTTGCACATTGCGCCTGGCTGATACTGTGAGATATGAACGGCCCGATTGTTGTTACTGAATTGAGAGCGTTCAAGTGTAACTCCATCACTGGCACTCGAGTTACACCCGGTTCCGTCACAAATCTCAGCGGCCCTATGGCGGTCCCTGGTGATAAAGGCAGCCCGTAGTCACATGACCAGGGCCCCGCGGCCACGTGCCTGGCATGAAGCATTTTGCCGTTGGTAACCAGATTGCTAACAACTTAGTCCTGAATCCTGATCGACTGTGGGGTCCAAGGCCCCATTCCCCGAGGGCTTCCGAGACTCCGAGAGCAGCACACTAATAACTTAAGACCCACTCTCACTGTACTAGGCCCGGGATGCTCCAGCGAACTTAGTTCGGAGCTGGCCGTTCATTGCAGGCCTATGCTTGTTCTCATTGATATTCGCAGAGTGCCTAGTATAGGTTAGAGAACGTTGTTCCAAGTTCAGCGGCTGGCTCGTCGGGCTCGCCAGAGCTTGCTCCAGTCCCTGGCGCTCCCAGCGATGACTCGAAGATACCCAAACGAGCAAACTGTAAACAGTCCGCTGTGGCAACAGTGCAGATTACGTACACCCAGGTTTACTCCAGACTAAAATTAGTGTACTTGGCCCTATTAGCATTGGTTAGATCGAGCTTTCAGCCAGTAACGACTTAGACCTTTATCTCGATCTCACCCGCAAAATTTCCCAAATCCCTGCAAACAGACTGTTGTTATCTTCAACGACACACAGATCAAGGTAAAGAAAGTTACCAAAAGAATATCAGAAAAAACAATGAGGTCGTTAAGGACGGTCAAGTCGGCACCTTCGCTGAGAAGAGCCATCCACCAATCCGCTCCAAAACCAATCCCTTCCACAACGCTGCTATCGACGTCGCACTACGTGTCGTTATCAGTGAACTCACTCAAGGGTGAATGCAGGAAAAAGGGTCTCAAGGTATCAGGGAGGAAGTCAGAGCTTATCGACAGGCTGGTGTCTCATGATGCCTCAGGCATGGTTGGGGTATCATTTGCTTCTAAGAGCATGTCCACAACTACATCGAGGCTAGCCAAGGGAGATGATTCGAGCATTGATTACTACAAGCTACCCAAGCACAATTACAACCAGGCACCGCCAACGCCTGCCATCAGGATGCCAGTGCCTCCAGATGCTCAAATGGTAGCCCCCAGCCAAGTTTCGGCTACTTACAATGCTGAAATGCCCACTGGCGGGGCCCCGGTCAAAAACTCAGGAACAGACTCATCACCAATTGTGACTCCACTGGCAGACAGCCATGGTGTGCGCACATTGGTGGACGATACGGTGCTCGTAAGCGACGATGCTTCTGGCTCAGGCAGCTCAGAGAACCTAAGCGGTCGGGATAAAACTTTCCTTGCATCGTTCGCAGCCGTAGTTGGCACCTGGTGGATATTTGGAAACAGTAAGTAGATATTGATCTCAAGATGGGTAACTCGCTGGAGCTCAGCCCCGACTGCTCCACTGCTGTAGCAGTATTTGCGAACTGCACCCTCTGGGACTTATACTCTCTGACAGTCATAACTGTCGAGTCCTGGCTTCAAGCCAATGTTATGAAGTAGGTATGTAAATTGCGGGCGGTGTTTATGCTAGCCACGCCCCTAGTTAAACTTTTAGTGCACACTATTGTCATTTACCGAGACTCTGAGTTCTCATGCGTGCCAGTTTCTCGATCGCGGCGTGGGCTGTTAATCAGCCTGTGAATGGCTGTGATTAGCTGTCTATCAGGGCAAGCTGGCCCGACTGATGAGGTATCGGTAAAGTGCGCGCATGCTGCGGGCCACGCTTAAGTCACAGTGTCACACACTGTTTAACACTGTCAAAGTCCTCGGGGTCAGTTTTAGCACCACACATCAGGAAACCCACTCGATCATCGTATTTAGATCCTCTCCTAGCTCTCACCAAGAACAAAACAAACAGAAAGGGCAGTAATAATTCTTCGGCATGAAGGCACTGTCTTGGCTGTGTCTGCTGCTTTACAGCGAGATCTCTAGAGCAGCGGCCGGACCTCAGCCGGGCGCCTCGGCAGAGTCGAACAAGGGTAGCAGCGGTGGCTACACTGATGGGGATACCACTACGATCATTGACCTATTATCAGCATCTGCTCAGTACTCAACGCTGCTCAGTTATATACGCCATTTTGGGCTCGTCCCTGAGATTAACCTGGCCAAGGATATAACGCTACTAGCTCCAGTCAACTCAGGGTTCTACGGAGTGGACGACTCGCTGATCACAAAGGACCTTATCTTATACCATTTGTTGAACTCGACCATCGACTCGACATCAATTGGTTCGTCAATTTTAGCATCATCTCTACTACCCTCGCCGGGCCTGGAGGCTGGAAAGGCACCAGTGCTTCTCCAGAATGGAAAAAAAGTAATAGCCAACCACCGGGCAGGGATCATCAAGCCAGATATCTTTGCGGCTCCTTCAAGGGGCGTTATGCATGCAGTCGATACAGTATTAATACCTCCAAGCAAGCTATGTGAAACCATTGCTACGATACCCGAGGCTAGCAATTTTACAACCTTGCTAACGCTCAACTACAACTGCGCCGAGGAGCTCCTCCCTCAGCTCACTACTATATTGGTGCCGTTGGACGCCGCATTCACCCAATTCAACGAAATAGAGCTTGGATATTTATTGACATCAAAAAGGGCCAAGGCTGACAGAAACTTGATTATAAACAGTCAAATTGCTGCCCAGGTCATCTTAAGTGGCAAGGGAGCCAGCTACAAGACAGTCGACGGGGCTAAAATCAACGTTAGCGATGAGCTAGTACTCAACAAGGACAAGAAGCTGCAACCAGTCAAAAAGGATGTCCTATCCAACAATGGCATTTCGCATTACTACAACGATTTTGTGAACAATAGCATCATTACGTTCACGCCAGAGAAATACCTAATTGGGCTTGGTACCACTCAATTTGTCAGTGAGATCCATTTTAAGGATATGGAGTATCTGATCAATGGATCGTCAACAGACGCTCAGACGATTTTTGTGCCCACTCCCGGTGACAATAGCGATATTATGGTCTCCAACTCGTTAATGTACCATTTTACGCAGGGCCAGTACCATCTTGGGTCTGTGGCAGATGGGACCAGGCTGCTGGTGAAATCTAAAATGTCCAGCAACAAGCTAGGGGACTATTTTCAGCGCATGAAAATTTACATATCACTAACAGGCACTGCTTTTGTGAATGGACATCAGGTTGTAAGCCCGGAATACAAGGTGGGAAATACTTCGATATACCTTATTGACAGCGATTTGATCCAGCCATCCTCGTTAGAGGCGGCTCTAGGGCCGTTCTTCCAAAGCTCTTACTCAATGGAGTTTTTGGAAACGCTGGATTTGCTTCCACCTCCTAAGGGCAGTCCCTGGACGCTGCTGCTCCCGTCGAGGCTGGCGTGGGAGACACAAGAGCTGGTAATGTTGTACTTGAAGAGCAACACCACAGCATTGGAAAGGGTTTTCGATTCGCTAATCTTTGACGTGCCATTTTACACTGACGAGCCTCCCACTAAAGTGAATCTGTTGGATGGAACCTCGGTGGAAGCTAGTTTTGCTGAGGACAAGCGGTCTCTGGCGGTGGGTGATTACGTGTACCCCCTGGACGCTGCTGATATTTTATTTGACCGTGGTGTCGCCCACTCCGTACACGGCTTTCATATCCCCAAGGATGTAGAGATCAGCGCACGGCAGCTAATCCATGTTGGTGGGCGGTCCGACTTTACTGCATTGTTGGATGCATGCAACAAATCACATGTCCTAGACGATCTTAGCGAGAGCTACACGATTCTAGTCCCCAGCATTGTTCAGTTACATCGCGATGGCATCGATGTTGAAGCAAAGAACATTGGCTTGCTGCTGGATCTACACATTTTGCCCGGCGATCCTGTCAATGGCCTATTCTCGGGAGAGGAGACAGCAACACTTGCAGACAATGTGTTCTTGCAAGCTAGAAACGTATCGGGTAAATTGCAGTTTATCAAAGTTGTTGCTGGAGAGGAGCGTGAGACATATGTCATTCAACGCGGAGATACAACTCAGAACCGCACTGTGCTTTTCTTGGACAAGTATATCTCACCTGAGTGGATTTCGAAGCCACTAATACCGCCTCCATTCAGGCTGAAGACACATATTGCAGTCCTTATTGGTGTTGCAGTTGGTGTCTTGATCATGTTTGGCGTGCTCGTTGCATTCCTCTATACCGTCATGAGGAACAAGCCAGAAAATTACGAAGATGGTGCTAATGATAATGATAATGATGACGACGAAGCCGGTGATAACGCGGCAAGGGGCGAAAGGCGGCGACTCCTATCTGGAGAGAACAGCTCTGGCTCCACCCAAGGTTACAGCAGCACTAACAATACAACTCCGATAGCTGCCACCAGAGTGCATGAAGATAGGGAGTTTGGACAGCACCTCAACCTTCCTTGAGTTATCTGCCATGGCATATATGTTGTTCATATATGTTGATTAATCTATTTTTTTTATATTTTTTTATTTGATTGAACTGAGCGTTCCCTGCCATGTTGTGCGACTTTGTTGCCGATATCACATGTTGACAAACTGGTCATAGACGACGCCCATCTCGCGGAGCTTATCCATCTCTTCTGCTTGGATCCTTTTGATTGCCTCGAGGTCGTTGCCCAACGAGCTTACCAGCTGCTCGGTTGCGGCATGTGGCAAGGGCTGTTTTTGGTGAAATATTTCAATTTGTTCGAACAGCTCGTTAGCATGTGACACGAGTTTTGTAGCTTCATTTATAACGGCCGATGCGGGGCTGTCTGCTTCGCTGCAGTCGGCCTCTAGCCTGAACCTTGGGTCATCCTCATTTATTCTGATGCTGGAAACAAAAGCTTCAAGCTCCTGCAGGTACTCGCTATCAGGCTTCTCTGACTCCATGTTGTAGTGATACTTTCAGCTGTAACCGCAACTCACCTAGGGAATATGGGGTTGAACGTGCAGTTAGCCGGGCTTAAGAGCGATCTGGATTAACCTTGTTTACTCACAAATTCACAATCAGCGATCGTGCATGGCCCTCGCAAATCTGCTCCTTCTGGGGACACTCGGGGAGAGTTCTCCGAGGTACGCGCTGATCGATCGTACAGATTCGTAATGCCTGATTGCTAAAGATCAAATTAAGGTACGCGCGCGGCCGCGTGCACATCACGGGCGCATGATAAGCAGCTTCGGTAACAGTTATCAGGTCGGATACCGACCGACGACCGCCCAGAGTTGCAGCGCTGGTCGGGCGCAGTTGTGTCGTATGACCCAGACCAGCCAACCAAAAAGCCTGCATGAGCAAAACTGTTGTAATTGCCCCATGTGTAAAAGCAGGCAAACTCAAAAGGTGAGAGCAACGCGCATTCGGGAGTGCCATAGCGAAAAAATTATGTGGAGGCGAGCCCGCAGTACGACTCCGAGATACTGAGACTCAGTGCCTTCCATTACTAGGGAGTTGAAATGTGTGTGGTTACATCGCTAACATACTAAGACTGTCACCACTGATGTTACCAGAAGGCTGGTAGCTGCACTCACGGCCGTTATCGCAGCATATTTCTGCGCGTTATGCACATACCGATCGATGTATCACGCGCGGCTTCGGGTAACATTTTTGATAAATTCTCTATCAATTGATGATCATCAGCCGCAGTTAGCTTCAAAAGTACCTCAACAGGGGACATTGAACGTCGGCTAGCAAAAAATGATGGAACCTCAATTTTGGCACTCGCGAGTGAGCTAGCAGGGAACTGGGTAGAATATGACTGAGACTTGCCCACCAACTTGTGTCTTTCCTCGTCCCTGCTAACTTGCCCCTCTCTCGCTTCACCGGATGTCTCGTATTGTGCCACACCGTTAGCCCCGGCCCCTGAGCACCCCTGGGGCCTGATAAACAAAAAAAAAAAAAAAACTTGTTGTCTTATTTCTTGTTTAGATCTGCGATTGCCGCTTCCTCGCAAGGTGCCATCGACGATCACTAACGGCCCAGGTTTCATGGGTCATTGCGTTACCCCCGGGGACTGGCCGGGCTATCAGTGTTACATATAGCTCTAGGCTGAAACAACTGATAATGGACGCACAGCAGTGCGAGATATTTCTTTTTCGGTCCTGGAATTGCCCTCAGTATCAAGATACACAGTGAGCTCAAGCTACTGCTCACTTGGCGGTTACACGCATCTAACGCGTAGTAGGGCGTGTAACATAGAGATAAGCAACCCCGTCAAGTGTTCTGTACCTGCTCATTCCGCGTCTTTGAAGGACATGTTACACTCTCAACTTGCCCTGTACTGACTCCTGGGCCTGCATTAACTTATAGCCCTCGCGACGTGGGGAATAAAGCGGGTCGTGTATAAATAAGACTACCGGTAGCCTCTTGAAAATAAAAGAATCAGGTTTCCGGAAAATGCATTTCAACACCCTGGCAGTAGTGAGCACCTTGCTTGCAGCAGTATCTGCTGTCCAGGTCAACCCCTTGCCTGCCCCACGGAATATCACCTGGGGAACTAGCGGCGCAAAGCCTGTTGCCGGCTGGGTTGGTCTCAAATCGAACCAACAAAACCCCATTGTTCAACAGGCCTGGAACAGAGCCTGGAACACCATAACGCAGCTGAAATGGACCCCCGCCGCAGTCGAGGCGCCAATCTCTAGCTACCAGCCCTTCCCTACACCAGGGACATTTGCCAAACGATCGAACAACCAGTTGATCTATGAAGCAAGCTTGACGGTCAAGGATTACAGTGCTGCCTTGGAGTACGGCGTGGACGAGTCCTACACAATCTCAGTGGCACCCGGCTCTAACAACATTGCCATCACCTCCCAGACAATCTGGGGTGCTCTGCACGCCTTCACTACACTGCAGCAACTTATCATCTCTGATGGGCATGGTGGGCTCATAATTGAGCAGCCTATGGAGATTCAGGATGCCCCCTTGTACCCACACCGTGGTATCATGCTTGACTCTGGGCGAAACTTCATCAGCGCTCAGGCAATCATGCAGCAGATTGACGTTATGGCGTTGGCAAAGCTCAATGTGCTCCACTGGCATCTCTCTGATTCTCAATCATGGCCTATCAAAATGCAAGCTTACCCTCAAATGGTCAAGGATGCTTACTCCCCGCTGGAAACTTTCTCTGCCCAGGATATCAAGCAGGTGATCTCATATGCTGCTGCCCGAGGTGTAAGAATTATCCCCGAGGTTGATATGCCCGGTCATTCCGCTTCAGGCTGGCAAGAAATCGACCCGAACGTTGTCGCATGCGGTAACTCTTGGTGGTCCAACGATAACTGGCCCTTACACACCGCAGTTGAGCCTAATCCAGGACAGCTGGACATTATCTACGAGGGCACTTACCCTATTGTTGAGAAGGTCTATAACGAGCTCAGCAGTATGTTTACCGACAGCTTCTTCCACGTGGGCGCTGATGAGCTGCAGGCAAACTGCTACAACTTTTCCAAGTACGTCACTGAGTGGTTCAACGAGGACAAGTCGCGAACCTACAATGACCTGGTCCAATACTGGATCAACAAGGCTATGCCCATCTTCACCAAGCCCAAGAACAGAAGACTTATCATGTGGGAAGATATTGTGCTGAGCACCCCTCATGCCACCAACGTCTCCACCGACGTGGTTATGCAGTCTTGGAACAATGGTGTTGCCAACGTCAAGCAGCTTGCCTCAATGGGCTACGACGTTATCGTGTCATCTTCAGACTTTATGTACCTGGACTGCGGGTATGGCGGATGGGTTGGTAATGACCCTAGGTACAACGTCCAAGCCAACCCTGACCCCAACGACCTCAACTTCAACTACGGTGGCGGTGGTGGGTCCTGGTGCGCTCCTTACAAAACATGGCAGCGAATCTATGACTATGATTTCACCACCAATCTCACTGCAGCTGAACAGAAGCACATTATTGGCGCTGAAGCACCACTGTGGTCCGAGCAGGTAGATAGCACTGTGGTTGGCATTAAGCTGTGGCCCCGTGCTGCCGCTTTGGCTGAGCTCGTTTGGTCAGGTAACAGGGACTCTAGCGGTAAGAAGAGAACTACTCTCATGACCCAGAGAATTCTCAACTTCAGAGAGTACATTGTTGCTCTTGGGTACCAAGCATCACCACTGATGCCTAAGTACTGCCTCAAGCATCCTCACGCTTGTGACCTGTACTATGATCAGAATGCCCTCAATGAGAGCTAAGTAAGTATACTGTGTAACATTAACAATTAACTTCGCCATAGTCTGTTGTGCAAAGATCTGTAGGGTAAAAAGCGAACAAGGAAACTGAAGCTTCCTGATTCACAACATGCTAATTTGCTCCTACTCTCAACAAACGCTGACACTTGCTCCTTGGCACCAGCGTCGTCAGTCGCGATGAACGCGCCGAGGGCACTCCCTTGTTTGGTCTGTTACCAACTATGGTGTTGAAACCCTTGACGATACTGTAAGCCTGGATGTTGATAACGAAGGACAAGAGCGAACGCCCTCGGAGCTCCTTGTGTCACCATCTTGGAGCCTTGCCAGAACCGTGTGTAAGAAACATTAAAGCTGTATATGTCGGTGGGGTAAGGCGGCGATCGGCAGATTCGGCACTCCTGCAGCTGCTGCTCTCAACCCTAGGTTCCCGTCCAACCTTGAAATTACGTAATTTGCCGCGCTGTGAGCTCTCCACCTAATCTCAACATGAACTAGTATCGAACTCACTTTATTCGAAAAATACAAAAAAAATCCAAAAACTCCCCAACTTGATTCAATCATAACTCGCCGAAAAAAAGCTCAATCTGAACGGAACAACTCTCAGGAGATAGCCGGAGAGCAGAGGAACTCAGATATGTACTCAGAATGGCAAAAAAAGCCAGGTCGCGCCCGGAATCGAACCGGGATTAGCGGAACACGTGATCATGATGATAATCAGAATCCGCTGTGATAACCATTACACTACGCAACCGTTTTGAAGCTGACAGAACGTAAACTTTGTCCCTTATATAGCCGTATGTGAGGCGCATAATGCGCTTGCTTACGTAATCATTTATTACGTAACGCAAGGTTTAGCCTTACGTAAGCCATTTGCGGCTAAGGCGCGCTTTACATGAGCTCACCTTTGTAAATAATGTATATAAGGAGAATTTCAAGCAGATTGGTGTTAGACAACTGTTGCGGTTTTTGAAAGAGCTTATCCTCGGCCCTATGAAAGTAACCGACTAAGCAGTAACACTATAGGCTTGCAACTTCTAGTTGGAATTAGCTGACTGCAAGGGTAACAAAGTCCCCCATGGTAGCTATACTGATTGGTCGCGTTGGAACCTTCCCAGTTTGACGTATATTGTCAGGCTCTCAGGACTAAAAGAATTATCCAAGTGATATATACCTGCAGCAATTGTTCGTTGCAGACCAAAAAGAGAACTGTGAATCATTAGAGCCACGCTTTTACAGATTCCTCGCAACATGGAAGTTCTCGCCAGCATAGATTGCTCGGTCACCCGACTGTTCCTCGATACGAAGCAGTTGGTTGTACTTGGCAAGATGCTCGCTTCTATAGGGAGCACCGCTCTTGAGATGCCCGCATCTGATAGCAACGGTAAGGTCGGCAATGGAAGTGTCCTCGGTCACACCAGATCTGTGTGACACGAACACGCCCCAGTCATTTTCAAAGGCGAGCTTAGCACTTGTTCAGCGCCTCGGTAAGAGTACTGATCTGATTGACCTTTAGGAGGGACGCATTACCGCACTTCTCCTTGATAGCACGTGAGATGTACTTCACGTTGGTCACAGTGAGGTCATCGGTGACAATCTCGGCCTTCTTGGAGAGAGCAGGGAAGCTCTCAGCCCGACCATTCCAGTCAGTCTCGGATAAAGGATCTTCCAGCAGCACAATATCGTACTTGTCGAGCAGCTCCAAGTATCGCTTGACCATGTCCTGTGTAGAGAGGACATCTTCTGGGTTGCTTTCTTCAGATTTGAAATCCAAGTTGTACTTGCCGTTCTCGTAAAACTCCGAGGAAGTAGGGTCCAATGCAATGAAGACCTTACCCTTGTATCCAGCTTGTTCAATGGCAGTGGTGATGAGATACAACGCCTCCTCTGGAGATGTAAGGTTTTGGAGCAATCCCTCCCTCATCTCCGACGTTGCCAGCGCCTGGGCCAAGCTTCATTTTGGCAAGAGACTTCAAAATGTGATAGATTTCTGTATTGGCGCGCAAGCCCTCGCTGAAGGAGTCAAAGTTGATGGGTGCAATCATGAACTCCTGGAAGGCGAGTCTTTCACCCGCGTGGCTTTCGCCGTTCAGCACGTTTTGGAATGGAACGGGCATCACAAAGGGATCAGTTTTTGAGCCGGCAAGCCCGGCAAGGTACTGGTACAAAGGCACGTCCTCTTCGGCAGCAGCGGCCTTAGCAGCAGCCATTGAAATACCTAAGATTGCATTAGCCCCGAGCTTAGCCTTGTTATCAGTGCCGTCAAGGTCAATCATAAATTGATCCAGCTTCTCCTGTTCGGTGACGTTGATGCCAGCCTTCATCAGGGCGGGGCCAATCACATCGTTGACGTTTTTGACAGACTTGGTGACTCCATTCCCGTCCCACTTGGAGGGTCCTTGTCACGAAGCTCTACGGCTTCGTTGGTTCCAGTAGAGGCTCCGGAGGGAAGAAGCATTCTACTCCGGAGGGAAGAATGCTTCGGAACATGCCCCGCTCAGTGTAAAGCTCCACTTCGACTGTGGGGTTACCTCTGGAGTCATAGACGTAGCGCGAATGAATTTTCGAAATTGACATTTTGTTTTGGACAGAGAAGATTATCACGGCCTTGAGATGTGAAATGAGTAGAGACTGAGGGATACTTTTCATCAGGCGATAGAAAGATGGACCTGTGAACGGCTATATCATAGCTGGACTTGACAGTCTTGATTGCTGCCCGCTATATCCCGCAAAACAACATATCTTAACTAGTCCACGGTGTAATCTTCACTCTGGCAACGGCTGTCCTAAATGGGAGTCGTCCGGAACGATCGCCACTCAAGAACCAACTTCTGCGTGTCCTTCATACTGTCGTTTGCTTGACAATTGAGAAGTTCACGCCATTTACAAACCCATGATCACGCGTGAATTTGATGGTCACAATCAACTAAGCTATCGGTTATGTCTGCATGGGGCGGCGCGGCCCCATCAGCCTGATCTCAGAGGATTTTGGCAATTTGTTGAGGGTCCTTGAGGCCGGTGTCACCGTGCCAGTACATGATGATCATATCGCTAAGAATCTGATCGGTCGATCGTCCCGGTATACTTCCCACAACGTAATGCTGCGCATGTGCTCATGTTACATGTGCATCGCAGCGCCGTTTAATATGCACGGGTTGTCTCCAAAGATGGTCTAAGTGAACGCTTCTGGCCCTACAGCTTACAAGTATCGAGAGAAACGTAAGCTGAAAAAAAAAAAAAAAAAAAAAAAAAAATATATGATTAGTAAAAATATGGAAAAAAAACACAATAGAAAATTTCATTTTCACAGCAATACAAATCTACTGTTTATTTTCACGAACGCGTGCGCCCGCCACACCACTCGATCCCCACAGGGTAGTTCAACCCAGTAGTCACGCACCGCCGTGACGACAAGACCAGCACAA